>CM035409.1:79920314-79957814 GCA_020310875.1 Ceratopteris richardii
GCTTACGACATATCTATGAAGCATCAGCCTCAGCAAATGTTCCTTCAGATAGGCTTGTGATCCTTACATGTAGTCTACGCACCTATCTGAGTCTCTCATCTTCAAGTGTGTCTTGCACTCTGATGTATTCATCTCTGATTGCCTCTTCTTTTACTTCTTTTTTAATACTTTTGCGTATGACTTCAACCCAACTTTTTTGGGTTGATTCCACCTCTGATCTGACCTGCTCTTGGATCTTTGTCCTCCATTCTTCTTTCAGATCATCTATTTTTTTAATTTCTTCCTCTTCTTTAGAGATCTTCATGTGGATGATTTCCTCTTGAAGATGGTGTGTTTTAGCATTCCACTCATCCTTGTCTTCTTTGAGTTGTTTGATTTGATGCTCAAGAGCTTATATTCTTTCTGTTGCCTTCCTCATCGCTTGATTAAGAGCCTTATCTGCCTCTTTTTTTGCTTCTCTTATGGCTTTAGTTATTATCTCCTCCACGTCCTTCTTCTCGAGTTTTGCCATGTCCACCGACAAATCCTTGTGAGACCCAAAGAGATGATCGACTTTAGGGTTTTGTAATCCCCATCGGTTCAAAATTTATGAAAAAGAGAGGCATGCTGGGGCCGGTTAGGGTTTTGAGCAGTTAGGGTTTTAGTTTTTTCAATTTCGAACAGTTAGGGTTTCAATTGGCTGTCTTTGTGTGTGACATGAAATCGCACCTGAAAAACCCCTAAAATCAGAGCAAAAGCAAAAGATCAAAGTTGACTACATAGGGTGGCAGCCGGGGATCGACCCCGTGACACAAAGAAGATATCCATATCCCCTATCCACAAGCGCTATGCGGCTTTGTGTTGTTTCGTGCGGTCGAATAATGTCACATCACTGATTGCTCGCGCTGTAGAACCCTCAAGATCACAGAACGGAAAAAAACATTCTCTCTATCGGTGCGTGCAGGGAATCGATCCCAGATCGATCACCAGACAGCTCCAACGCTCCAACCATTACAATAGCAAGAGTTGGGTGTTTGGGTTCTTTGCAAAGCTATATTTGTTGTGACTCTGTACATTGCTTAATCCGAGCCTTGGAGCCATCTCAAACTTGAATTCTACTCTTGAGAAGTTATCCTCAGCCCGATCCGAATCATAATTGAGTTCTTCCTCATCATTTTATCTAAAGAAGAACGAAGCAAGCCAAATTGAAGCTGTGAAGGTTCGAAGGTTTTTGCTACGTCATTATTCTAGCGCTCTCTGCTAGAATCAAGTCCACGTTAAAGCACAAATCAATCAGGGAAGTTTTCTTGTGAATTTTTTGCATTGTGCCTTTGATTTTATCACACACACCACTTAGGTTAGGGAATCTAAGTAAGTTTGTTAACGGATTGTGTGTGATGGAGGGGACTTCGAGCCACGCTACGTTGACGAGTTGGGTGTTTGGGTTCTTTGCAAAGCTATATTTGTTGTGACTCTGTACATTGCTTAATCCGAGCCTTGGAGCCATCTCAAACTTGAATTCTACTCTTGAGAAGTTATCCTCAGCCCGATCCGAATCATAATTGAGTTCTTCCTCATCATTTTATCTAAAGAAGAACGAAGCAAGCCAAATTGAAGCTGTGAAGGTTCGGAGGTTTTTGCTACGTCATTATTCTAGCGCTCTCTGCTAGAATCAAGTCCACGTTAAAGCACAAATCAATCAGGGAAGTTTTCTTGTGAATTTTTTGCATTGTACCTTTGATTTTATCACACACACCACTTAGGTTAGGGAATCTAAGTAAGTTTGTTAACGGATTGTGTGTGATGGAGGGGACTTCGAGCCACGCTACGTTGACGAGTAGTACTAGTGCTTCGATGTATGTTTCAGTTCCCATTCTAGCAGCATCTTCATTCATGACTAGTCCACCAGTAATATCACGTGCATTGCATACATCTGCATGAAGGATTTTCAATTCCTACATGTGATTGATGCATCGAACATAGTTACGACGGCATTAAATTTAGATGTTGAGGAAACCACGTTGCGAGGGGACATCAGCACCACCTTAAACGAGAGGAATTATTTTGAAGGTAGGCTGTTGAGAGTAGAGGAGGGCCTTGGACGTTTGTCCAATGTCCCGATAGAAGTTGCGGAACTTCGTCAATCTTTTGACGGAATTCAAGGTCACCTTAAGGCTATTTTGGACTTACTCCAGAAGTCTAAGGATGTAGGTAGGGTTACTTTGGGTAGCCATATGGATACGATTGCAACTTTGCCAAAGTCTGTTTTGCTAGAGAAGGATCCAGATACATCCATCTCCCAAGCAGATTTATTTCCCCTAACTGGTAGCTTGAGTCGTCTTAGCTTGATGACTCCTACCGCTCCACTATTGGCTAATACTTCGGGGCAAGTAGTAGGTCAAAGCTGTCGAGTAGATCTTTCCTTGGGAAAAGATCTGCGTCCTCGTTACTTCTTGACAAAGATAAGGATAGGAATAAAAACGCTATTTTGACGTTCTTAGAGAAGTGGCATGATGTCCACCAGCTTAAGAACACCCTTGAGCATGTGTGAGTGGTAGAGGCAAGTTTATCACTGGGCCCTAAGGCTTATACATGGTGGATGAGTCTCTCTGAGACTCATAAAAAACCTTCAACCTTGATTGAGTTCACCTATCTCTTTAAGAAAGAGTTTCTAAAAACAAGATGAAAAGAGTTCCCTTAGGTACTTGAGCACTTTCTAATAACCGCTTATATTTGATTTTATCCCAAGATGTGATCGAAATCAAAATAAAGCTAATTGGATCTTATGCTAGGTGAACTTTTAAAGTTCATAAGATAGTTGTTATATTCCATAAGTAGCAGCCCTGGTAAAGATGCAAAGTGCCAAGAAAACTATGAAACTTTTGTAAGTTCTCATTTGATTCCATTCCAAGGAGTGATGGAAATCAAAGGTTGAACCTCAACATCAATTGAACTTTGATGTTCAATAGAAGGATGTTAGGTTCCATAATGATTGCATCTCTGATAATGATGCAACCTGCTAAGGAATCATGGAAACTTGAAAGAATCCTTTTAGAAGGATTAGAGAGTTAAGCTATGGTTTTATTGAAGCTTCAAGAGAAAACTTAAGCAAGCGATCTTTAGGAAATGAGATAAGTTCCTAAAGACATGAATTGAACTATGAACTTTTCATTTAGGGATGCAAAGTTCCAAGATATGGATTTCCAATCCATGAACTTTTCCTAAACAAGCTATAAAGTTCAAAATTATGTGGCATTACTATTGGATCAATCGTCAATAGATGCTTGAACTTTGAACATAATTTTGATTGTCGAAATATGTTTAAAGTACTCTAGGAACATCTAAAGATTGACCAATAATAATGAGTCTTGTATCAAACTCAAGAACAGGATTCAGTATCACGTTAATGAAAGTTCAAGTCAAACTTTCATAGCGGAATGGGAAACCATATCCAAATGGTGATATTCACTTTCTAACTTGATACTCAGGAAATGAACACAATCGAATCAGTAAAGTTTTTGGATATTGTTGGAAAGAATTTCTTTCAAATATCGTTTCGGCATTGCAAAAGATTCCAAGATGAATCATTTGCACAAGTTAATTGATTCCCTAGAATGAATCTCAAGACCTTGAAGAATAACATTCTCCCAAGTAGTGAGAATGAAATTGTTCATACTCTTTAGACAGTAAGTAGTTCCCTATAAGTCCCAAACCACCAGAAGTGGTACTTAAAGTCCAAATGGTTGATATCACCTGGAACTATATCAAAGATTCTTAGCTTTAAAATCTGAAAGGCATTAGTATATGCTTGGACTTGAGTAGGGGAAAGATCTCTAAAAGCCCATGGGTAAGCAAAGAAGCTTTCGATAGTTCAAGAGATCTTAAAGATAAAGACAAAGTCTTTATTTTTTGTCGCAAGGTCAACAAGACTTGATCAAGCTTGGAAAGGTTATCCAAGAATTTGTGATTGGAACTACTTTGATGTTCGTCCTAGTATTGACAATCGAAATAGTAAGCTGTTCCAAGTTTGATCAGAGTTAAGTTCCAAGTATGTAGTCTGCAACTGTGATAATGGTCATTAAGTCTGTGGAAGGTATAATGTAAAAGTTTGCCTATCCTTAAAGGGATTTCTTAAAGGTGAAATCCAAAAAGCATGAGCGGATGCTTAGACTTAAGCAGTAGAGAGATTCCTATAAAGTCCCCGGGGTAGCTGCTTAAAGCTTTATTCAGAAAGGAATCTAAAGACAAGAAGTGAAAAGCTCTTGTCGCTACCAATTGGTCAAGTATAACCAATTAGACTTGAATTTGATAAATTCAAGAACTTGGAATGATAATCGGTTTTTCTTTCGAAAATCCTAGTAAAGAAGAATGGATATTCTATCAAAGGTTTTCAAGTTTCCTATGAAAAACACGAGATCATGAGACGATCGTGTGGAGGAATCAAAACCTAGAATATCAAGTTAGAGATAATGCCTGAAACATCAAAATTCTTGAAGTAAGAAGGTACTCTATCAAGAGATGTTTAGACTTTAGGATAAGTATCACTCACCCATCAATGTGTATATAAAATAGGGTGGTATGGGACACCAGATTTTATACTCAGATTGATGTAGGAAAGATGGTATGGGACATCGGGCGGTGGATGTTAATTATCTTCTAGTCTTAGAATAAAACTTGAAGTTATATCTGATCCTCAAGGAAATTAAAGACTTCGAAGAAGAAGTTTGAATTCAAGGAGGATAAAAGTATTATCTCAAGATACTTCTAGATCAAGTTTGTAAGAAGATACAAAGTAACTTCCAAGATCTTCTTGAAACACTTCAAGCTAAAGTGTTGATGATTCGAAAATTTTTGATAAATTTCTGAAAGAGTAAGACTTTGACTTTGAACTTAATCTCTTAACTAAGGATAGATTGACTAAGTTAAGCATCAAGTTCCAAGTGTAACTTGGAAAATTCAATTCTTTGACTCAAAGCAATGCAGAAGAATTTCATTCTCAGTAAGGACTCATAAAGATTGAATATAGGCATGAACTTCGTCTCAAGTGAAGCATTATTGGAGTGAAATCACATCAATAGAATCTTAGTGGGTCGACATACTGATGTTGGATGCCACACTAGTATCTTGTGGTTGGATGATGTTTAGATTTACTCTTTGAATCTTTTTGAGAATCAAGTTTCTTTCTCTTAAAGATAGAAGGAAAAAAATGCTTCAATACTTTATTGAAACCAATCGTTAAGAAGTTAAAGTCTTGGGTCATCAAGTATTTGACTCATAACAAATTTATATCTTAAAAGTTTGAATTAGTTATAGAGAGTTTTAGTTATTTTCTTCGGCTTTCCAAATCTTTTGGAATTGACTCATATATGGTATTTGATTCCTTTCACAAAAGTCGAGGGTTAGCCGATTGGAACTAGATAACTAAATTAAACATCCTATATAGATGTTTTGTATAAGAACTTATTCAATCTTCAAAAGTTAACAAGTCCAAGATTGACTTATTCATTTGGGTTTGCTTCTAGTTATTAGCATAACTCTCATGACCTAGAGTTCAGTACACTCTAGAGCACTGAAGTTAGGAATTGCTCATCAGATTGACAATTCCGAAGAACTTTCAGTTAAAGTCTTCGAGAGAAGTGTCCTAAGATTGGACGATTTTTATTTTGAATGTGACTTGGTCAAGATATAGTAAGGTTGAACCAAAGTAAATGGAAAACTTTCTTCTATTGTTTACACAGGATTTTCAAGCCCTTAGGACAAAGTAGTCCTAGAGTCGGGTGAGGTGGGCAATGAGCGGTGCGAGAGTCGTGCCTCCGTAGATGAGGTGCTTTGCGTGTAAACCGAAATGGTCATGAGCCCTGCCATGCTGTAGATGGGCAATAGCGTGTCCCACCATAGTGGGTGTCAAGAAGTCAGAGGTGGTAGGACGTGAGCTTTGCGGCCTGGGAATGGGGGGTTGGTCTCGGACCTCGTATAGGCTCCGTGCATAGCTATGCCAAGTGCTTGGGTCTCGGATGGGTGTCTGTTGTCTCCTCTCTCTCAAATGTCGCCACACCACTACGTTGTCTCGACTCATGAGCAAATGGTAAACATCCCAGTGTTGTCTCTCCTTGCAATCTCGCCGTTTGCGGCGAGTAAGGCTTTGCATGCGACGCTGTGCCTGTGTGTGTAATATCCCTTCTATGCTCTAAAATCCGTAGGTGCTTCCGTAGCTCACGACAATCTGCATCATACCAGCGGTTCTGGGGCATGGATCCTCTGTGTGGAGGGTGTATATGTGTGCAGTATGGGAAGCTGCAGAGAGCTGAGTCCTGTAGGATGGTGGTGATTTGTGATGTAAGAGTGTCCAAGGGTGAGAGTGGATCGAGGGAGAGTAGACGGGTGTGTAAATGGTGTGCATAAACATGTGAGAGCTCCTGTGTGAAGTGTATCATGGTGTGTGTCTCAGTGGGTGAGGGAGGGTCTAATGGAATCGGAGATGAAAGTGTGAATGTGATAAATGTATGGTCAACACCAAGTGGGCGTCGTCCAATACTAAGTGAGGGGATGAGTGAAGCTCCAGAGATGGTACCCAAAATATAGTCGATTGTGCTCTCACCTCCCCCGTGAGGGAAGCAAGTAAGTCCGCCCGAACTTGGCCAACGGTGCATCCTGTTATATATAACGAGATGGTGTCTGCTGCCCAACTCAAGCAGGTGTCTTCCATATCCGGTGGCATCCTGATCCATATTTGCTGCACTATACTAATGCACGTCTCCTCTGGATCTTTTCCCCTCATGAGATGTGGATGATCCATGTTGTATACCTCTCAGTGACGTGACTGGGTGCGGCCATTGAAGTCCCCCGTAAGGAAGACTTCACCTAAGGTGTATCGTGCCTCATAATCTCTCCCTATGATATGGATCGGTCTCTGTATCTCTTGTCTAAATATGATGGCAACACCTCTTGACCCTCGCGCTCTACTCTGTCTCATTGTGGTCCTGAATGCAGATTCCAGTGAAAACTTGTAATGCATGGTAGGCCTCACTCTGGGCTCTCATGTGTCTCTGTAATGCAAGCAAATTCATGTGACTTGAGGATCTCCTCGAGTCTGTCTGGTCGTGTTCAGAGTGCCCCGTCGCAATTCCACACCACTCCTCTAAGTGGCGCCTCTTGGTGTAATGATGTCTCATAGGCCGCCTGGCCCTATTTGATAGGGCGTCCGTCTATGAAGATCTTACCATCCCGATAAAAGGCCTTCCTTCCCTCTCGGCGTGCTTGGAGTATCTGTGGCATGTAAGCATGTCGGTGTGGTACCTGCATCCTCGTGAGGTCCTCGTCCATGTACAGAGCGCTGCCTGGTAGTCCACGTAGTATTGATCGACATCTAAAAAAGGCTGTCCGTGTCTCCTCGGAGCTCATATGAAGGATGAGTGCTCGTGAACGAGACGTATCCTTCCCAGCCCTCCATGCGCATGTGAAGGGCATGTTCTCGTATCCAAGGGGGCGGCAAATGTTGATGGTATCAACTTCTGGTGATGCTCCCTCCGGTAGGCCGGTAATCCGAATGTGGAGTCTTTGAATGTGTCGAAGTCTCTCGTCTTCTAGTGTATCCTGAACTCATGTGAGTTCTTCTTTCTTCACGTCTTCTTTGACTTCCTTCTTCACTTCTTCTTTGACCTCCTTTTTAATATTTTTACTTACCACTTCCACCCAACTATTTTGTGTTGCTTCTATCTCTGATATGATGTGTTCTTGGACACCCATCTTCCAATCATTTTTGATTTCTTCTTTCAAGTCATCCAACTTTGTTATCTCTCCTTCTTTTTTGGAAATCCTGAGCTGAATGATTTCTTTTTGAAGCCTATGTATCTCAGCTCTCATTTCATCTCGGTCTTCTTCAATAATTTTGACATGTTCTTCTAGGGCTCTTATTCTATTAGTGGACTTCCTCATTTCTTGATTAAGTGCCTTGTGTGCCTCCTCCTTTGCCTCTCTGACTGCATTAGTAATCATGTCTTCCACATCTTTTTTTTGGAGCTGAGCCATGCTCCTGTGTGTGTGTGTGTGTGTGAGAGAGAGAGAGAGAGAGAGAGAGAGAGAGAGAGAGAGAGAGAGAGAGAGAGAGAGAGAGAGAGAGAGAGAGAGAGAGAGAGAGAGAGAGAGAGAGAGAGAGAGAGAGAGAGAGAGAGAGAGAGAGAGAGAGAGAGAGAGAGAGAGAGAGAGAGAGAGAGAGAAAGAAAGACTTTTTAACGTCTATTAGAGGCCAAAATCGGCCTATGAGACAAAACATATACATGAGTATGATCCAATCCACTGTGATCCAAAACAAAAATAAAGTGTGAGTACTGCAAACGGGTATAAAAGGAGGGATAGTAGCTGGTATCAAGGGTGTGGGGTGCTATGGGTATGCACTCTATATGCTCAATGGGTGAGATACAAATATGATATGCATAGGGAGGGGAGGCTCGATGGTATCACAACCCCCTAAATGCCTGGAGTGGGTGTAGGATATAATGCATCGGTGGGTAAGGCATCATGGCGATCCTCAAAATGCTCTGGGCGTCCAAATCGATAGGGGTCCGCTGCTGACGTCTCTGTATCTCCATGTCATGGCGTGCGTGAATCGCCTGAATCTCTCTCTGATGTGGACGAGCTCTTCGGACAAGGGGTCTCAGTCGTCGACGTTGTCGTCTAAGCTCCTCTACTCTGTGTAATGTGACACCCCGCATCGAGCTGGGCCCTCGAGTGTATGTGGATCTGAAAAAATCTGTAATATAAGTCTTAGGGGGGGGGTCAGGTGTATCTCCATCTGCTGCTGGAGGAGTGATGCGCGACGGTGCTGGAGCTCTACTAGGAAACGACCTAGAGGGTGTTGGTCCTCTGTCCCCAATAAAGCCCTGATCTCTCTAGGCCCCCTGAAGAGCTGTGGGTAGCGGTCTCTGATGTCCTCATATGCTTGGCATCTACATGTGTAGTGCTCCTCGTCCTCCACCTCCTCTTTACATATCTTGCATAATCGCTCATCCCTGGGGGTATGTGTGGCTCGCCCAATCTCAATCTCGAGCTGGTGTGATGATACTCTGAGCTTCCCAATGGCCACTCTCTCCGCTGGTGCCATATATGTATCCATGTATCGTGGTCTCTGAATGAAACCATCCGTTGTCACAGTCAAGAAGTGCACTCTGTAGTGTTGCCTCTTTGTGGGAAGAGGCCCCCGTGGTGCTATCCATGTCTCCCTGACGTGTATTTGTAGTAGGTCCTGACGGATGATCCTATTCCTCTCCGAACGAGAGAGGGTAATGTGGGGGGAAGAGAGGTCATACTGAAAAGGGGGGAGATCCGTAATGCTCATGCCATGGTCTGCTAACCATCGGTAAGTCTGTGCATACCATACTCTCTCATGCCCTGTCTCTGCCAAATGTCTAGAGCTCTCAAATGCAAGCCTGGTGAGTCGGCAAGTGGGGAGCTGTCTGACTCTCAGAATAAAGGTCACCAACTGGAAGAGGGCCTCCACTAGCATCGGTGGTGTGCCAAGCTCGGCTCGTATAATGTCATGTGGAACGGAGGGCTTGCTGCGCAGCAAGCGTGATATCATGGTGATCTGGGGCCTCTCAATCTGCGTCCACATCGCCTCTGTGATCCCTGGTGCCCATACTGCTGCTGCGTACATCAATGCGGGTGTCACTAGAGTGTCAAAGAGCCACCCCTTAGTCCGGGGCTCCTGAAAATGTGTCTGAAAGCAGAGTCTCTCCAATCCTGCAAGTGCCGCACAACCTCGCGTCAATCTATATCTCGCAGCCTGTGCCATGGAGAATACCCCTGTGTTGCCCGAGAAGGTGATACCTAGGTAGACGTAGGAGTCCACTACCTCTATCTGTCCTCCAGCTGCTGGGAAAGAGGCGCGATGGCGTACTGTCCTGGAGGTATGGAAGATCATGACCTTGGTCTTGCCAAGGTTCACTGTGAGTCCTCTCTCCATGCAAAAGGTATCGAGCGCTTGTAAATGTGACTGCAACCCCTCCTGTGACTCTGAGAGCAGGACAATGTCATCAGCATATAATAGGATATGTACTGGCGTACCTCCGAGGTCTCCTCCTCGCCCTCCTTCTCGCTGTATATACTCCGTGATCTCGTCGATGTAGAGACCGAAGAGAGTGGGTAGCCTTGTTTCACACTAATGGTGCTAACAAGGCTGTCTGATAGACCGCCGGGGCAGGGTACCCTGCCTGTGACTCGTGCATACAAAGCGTGGATGGCCCATAGCATGTCTGATGGAAGCTGTAACTCCTGGAGCCTCCGTAGTAGTCTCTCTCGAGGGACCATGTCGAAGGTTTTGCGGAAATCCACAAAGCAACAGTATAGTCTCTGCTTCCTCGCCTTCGCGCTCTCAATCAAGCAACGAAGCACGAAGATGTGGTCGATGGTGGAGAAAGTGCGGCGGAAGCCTGCTTGGCCGGGTGCTCTGATACCCGCTGCCTCAGTGTGTGTACTGAGCTCTGCCTCTAGTACTGCCCCATAGATCTTGGCCAGGATATGGCCTATCATAATAGTCCTGTAGTTCCCTGGGTCCATCATATCGCCGGACTTATGGATAGGCGTAATGGTATGCATAGTCCATGAGTCGGGTAATCCCTCAACCAAAGCACGGTTGAAGAGATGGGCGATCAAGTGGAAACTACATCTGCTGCGTATATAAAGTGCTCTCCCTGTAGCCCCGTGTGGTCTGCAGAACGGCCATGCTGTAGCCTATGGATGGCCTGTCGTACCATGCCTGCTGTGAAGAGGGTGGATATCACCGGACGCGGTGTGGAAGGAATCGGTAATGGTGGCTGTCCTGGGACGTCATATAACCTCTGGGCGTAGGTGTGCCAAGTCGAAGGATCTCCTATGGGTGTAGGTGGACGTGGCTCACGTAGTGCCCTCCACGCGGTGGCACAATCCCTACTCATGAGAAGGTCGATCAACTCTGCCTCCTGTCTCTCCTCGAAAGCTCGCCGCTTCCGGCGTGTGAGGGCTCGCATCTGTCGTCGTGCCTCCCTCTCTGTGATGGATCCCAAGATACTCTGTGCTCTGAGATGTCGGTATAGTCGCCTACACTCCTCATCGTACCATCTATTATGGGGTGTATGCCCCAGCCGTGTCGGATGTGCAGTGCTGTGGGTGGTGTATGGGAAGCTGAGAGTAGCGGATGTATGGAGGATCGAGGTGAAGTGGGCGGTGAGGGAGTCCAAGGAGGCAGAGGGATCAAGGGAGTAGATGCGCTCCCGAACATGGGAGCTATAGATATGTGCTAGCTCATGTCTAAAGTGAATGGTGGTACGGGCTCGTGGCTGTATGGTGACGGGGTGGGGTATGCATGGTGAGCCGCGAATGGATAGGGCAAGATATGCGTGATCAGCTCCAATCGGTAAGGGTGGGATAGTGAATGAGGTGTTCAGATGTGTCTCCTCCGGAGGTCCGATAACATAGTCTACCACACTGCCCCCGTGTGGTGTCGTGGGTGGAATGCAGGTGAGACCGCGCGAGGTGGGCCAGCTCTCCATCCCATTATATATAACGAGACGGTGTGCTCCTTCCATCTGGAGTAAGTGTCGGCCATATAAGGTGGGTGTGGCGGTGTCGGCTGAGGCTCTGAGTGTAGGCATGTCCTCTATGGTACGAAGCATCTCAGGGTCGTCAAAGTCGTAGATATCACACCGGTGGCTCTAAGTGCGGGCATTGAAGTCTCCTACAAGGAAGACTTCACCCATCCCGGTATACTCCATAATCGTGTCACTGAGGCAGTCATATGGCGATGTGGTGTCTGGTCCCTCCCCTCTTGATAGCTGCTCAGGGGAATGTGTGAAGCGTGAACCAATGGGTGCAATATAGCATACGGCGAAGTACGCTGCTCTCTCCTCTGATAGCTGCAAGCGTATCCACATGAAATGTGCCTCTGGGTCTCTGGCTACCACTTGTACCCTGTGCTGTAACGACTGTCTATAGAGCACGGCTACTCCTCCTGATCCCCGTGTGGTGTGCTGTCTCATCTGGCGGCGGTGAGCTGACTCCCACATATAGCCCTCAATCCTCGGTAGGCTCCTCCCCGGGCTCTCGTGTGTCTCTGTCAAGAAGATAATATCTCTGCCCTCCATCACCTCCTCGAGGCGCCCTGGATGTGTCCATAAAGATCCATTGCAGTTCCAGACTGCAATGTGCACCTCCTGGTGTGCTGTCTCATAGGCTGCGAGAGAGAGAGAGAGAGAGAGAGAGAGAGAGAGAGAGAGAGAGAGAGAGAGAGAGAGAGAGAGAGAGAGAGAGAGAGAGAGAGAGAGAGAGAGAGAGAGAGAGAGAGAGAGAGAGAGAGAGAGAGAGAGAGAGAGAGAGAGAAAGAAAGTGTTTTTACGTCTATTAGGAGGCCGAACTCGGCCTATGAGACAAATCGATGTACATGGGTGTATCTTCTGTCAATCAGAAAAGATAAAAGTGCTGAAAAGAAACTGGTTAAGCTGATATAGATCTCCGTAGTGTGCATGTGGGGATACCCATGAAAGTGGTGGGGGGTTTATGGAGTGCGATATCTATGATAGTCTATATGCAAAAGGGTAGTACAACAACCATGAGAATGCATCTAAAACGACTAACTAGCTCCATCCTGTGCTAGTGGGTGGGATGTAATATGTGATACATAGGTGGAGGTGGAGTCAGGGCCACCCTGATGGCTGCAACGGGATCGGCCATCATCTGGGATCGTCTCTCCTCCATGGCGCGATGGTCACAATCCTGGATCTCCGCAATCTGGTGTCGGTGAAGTCTCGGGGCCCGATATCCTATATCACGGGGTCGTCTCCTAGCTCGAGATATCTGAGCCTGCTGAAGAGTCACCCCGCTCGGTATGTGGGCTGAGGGGGGGAGGGCTGCAGCACGTCGTGGAATAAAGAAGTCAGTGAGCTGACTCTGTCTCCCTCCTGTATGGAGTGCTACAGTAGGCTTGAGTAGGGAATCTCTGTGACTCTGTATCTCTAGTAAGAATCGCCCGAGCTGTCGCTGGTCTCTAGAGTCCATGATCTCTCGGAGGGTGGGCTGCCCTGCAAACAGAGTCTCGTATCTGCCTCTGATGCCATCATATGCGCTACATCTGCATACAAAGTGCTCCTCATCCTCCATCTCTACTCTGCATACTCTGCATATCCGCTCCTCTCTGGGAATGTCTGCGGCTCTGCCAGTCTCAATCTCGAGTCGGTGTGATGAGACTCTCAGCTGGCCAATCGCTACCCTCAAGCTATGAGGCATGTGAGTATCCATGTAGCGTGGTCGCTGGATGAAACCGTCAGCTAGTATGTCTATGAACTGGTCTCGATAGTGCGATAGTCTCGATCCCATGTGTGGTGTGTGCCATGTCTGACTAATGTAGAGCTGCCAGAGATCCTGTCTCAGCACAACATTCCTCTCACGACGAGAGAGGTGGATGTGAGGTGAGTCTGGGTCATACTGAAAAGGCGGCAATCTGTCCATATCAAGTCCATGACTATCAAACCAGACTCTAACCTGAGTGTACCAAGCTCTCTCATATCCTAACTCTGATATCTGTATAGATGCCTCAAGAGCTCTGTGTGTGAGTCTATCTGTAGGGAGGTCCCTAATCCTCTGAATAAAGCAGATAGTATGGAATAGTGCCTCTACTGCCATGGGTGGTGCAGCTAGCTCTGCCCTGATGATGTCATGTGGCACCGACTGTTTCCCACGAAATAATCACGAGATCATACGTACCTGTGGCCTCTCGATCGCACTCCACTGGGTGACTGTGAGACCTGGGGCCCAAACCGTCGCAGCATACATCATAGCTGGTCTGACCAGTGTGTCAAATAGCCAGCCCTTCGTGCGGGGCTCCTGGAAGTGTGCTTGGTGACATCTCCGCTCTAACATGGCTAAAGCTGCATATCCGCGTGTGAGTCTATCGGTGGCTGCCTGTCTCATGCTGAAGGGGCCAGGCAAGCTCGTTAATGTGACTCCGAGATAGACATAGGAAGTGACCACCTCAATCTGTCCACCACCAGCTCTGAATCCTGCTCCATTCCTCACCATGGGGGAGGTGTGGAAGATCATGACCTTGGTCTTGCCAAGGTTTACTGTCAAGCCCCTCTGTGTACAAAACTCATCCAGGGCCTCAAGGTGGCGCTGTAATCCCTCGGGTGACTCTGAAATCAAGACAATGTCATCGGCATATAATAAAATGTTGACATGTGTACCTGCGAGGTCTGCACCCTCTCCTCCAGCTCGGAGAATGTAGTCCTCAATCTCGTCAATGTAGAGACCAAATAGAGTGGGAGAGAGTGGGCAGCCTTGCTTAACACCGATGGTGCTAGCAATGGCCTCAGACATACCTCTTGGACACCGTACCCTCCCAGTCACCTGCTCATAGAGTGCATAGATGGCCCAAATCATCCCTGATGGTACTCCCAAGCTCTGGAGGCGTTGGAAGAGCCTCTCTCGCGGCACTGTATCAAAAGCTTTGCGGAAGTCCACAAAGCAGCAATATAGCCTCTTCTTCCGCACCCTTGCCCCATCAATGAGGCAGCGCAGAATGAAGATGTGATCAATAGTAGAGAAAGCTCGTCGAAAACCTGCTTGGCCTCGTGCTCGTAGCCCCTCAGTCTCTGCATATGAACTGAGCTCTGCCTCAAGTATGGCACCGTATAGTTTGGCCATGGTGTGGCCAATCATGATGGTCCTGTAGTTCCCTGGATCCAGGGTGTCGCCAGATTTGTGGATAGGCACAATGGTGTGCCGAGTCCACTCCTCTGGGAAGCCCTCTCCTATAGCCCGGTTGAAGACATGTGCAATCAACGGGGCTATAGCGGAGGCTGCCTATATGAGATGCTCGCTCTGCAATCCTGCGTGGTCTGTCGAACGTCCATGTCGAAGTCGTCGTATGGCCCTCTCAACCATCTTTGCTGTGAAGAGAGAAGAACTAGTAGGGCGAGGCTCAAGTGGCTGGGGAATGGGAGGCTGCCTAGGTACCTCATATAACCTCTGAGCATAATCATGCCATGTGTGTGGGTCTCCAATAGGTGTGGTCGGGCGTCGCTCTCGTAGGCTGCGCCATGCTGCAGCACTATCCATACTCATAAAGAGATGGTATAGCTCAAGCTCCTATGCCTCCTCAAAGGCTCGCCTCTTTCGACGTGTGAGAGTCTTCATTTGTCCCTTGGCCTCTCTCTCTGTGATCTCTCCCAATGCTCCGTGAGCTCGTAGTCGGCGGTAAAGATCTCTGCAATC
This sequence comes from Ceratopteris richardii, assembly GCA_020310875.1. Taxonomy (NCBI): domain Eukaryota; kingdom Viridiplantae; phylum Streptophyta; class Polypodiopsida; order Polypodiales; family Pteridaceae; genus Ceratopteris; species Ceratopteris richardii. The sequence continues at coordinate 79,935,534 of CM035409.1, forward strand.
CTCATCATACCAACGATGTTGTGGCATAGTCCCGGGAGGAGGTGTGTGACGAGAATGGATGGTGTGTGGGAAGGAGCTGATGGCTGATGTCTGAAGAACTGATGCTATCTGAGAGGTGAGTAGGGATAGTGGAGTGTCAGGATGAAGTAAGAGAAGACCCTGCTCGACTCGAGCCGCATATATGTGAGCTAGCTCGTGTGTGAAGTGGATGGTGGTGTGTGGGATGCGTGCTGCGGGTATGCGTGTAGGGGTGTCTCCCTTCAGGGAGAGTGCGAGGTATGTGTGATCGGCCCCAATGGGTATGGGTGGGATGGTGAATGAGGTAAGTAGGTGGATGGCCTCTGTGGACCCCATGACGTAATCTACTGTACTTCCCCCGCCATCTGTGACTGAGTGTGGTATGCATGTCAATCCTCCTGAGGTAGGCCACTGAGTCATCCCGTTATAGATAACGAGATTATGTCGAGAGCCTAGTCTGAGTAGGTGAGTGCCATAGTGAGTGTGTAGCGTCAGCTGAAGCTCGAGCTGTAGACTCATCCTCTATGGTATGTAGTATCTCCGGGTCTTCTGGGTCAAATATCTCACACTGATCATTGCCTGTCCTGGCATTGAAGTCTCCCATAAGGAAGACTTCCCCTAATGCAGAGTACTCTGTAATCTCTTCCGACAAGCAAGTGTATGGTGAGTCCTCCTCTCGATCTATGATAGCGAAACGCGAGCTAGAAGGAGCAAAGTAGCATAATGCTATGAAGATGATCCGCTCCTGCGAGAGCTGGAGTCGAATCCAAAGATATCTGGCCTGTGAATCACGTGCGACTATCTGTATCCTGCTCTGAAGTCCATCTCTAAAGAGTATGGCTACTCCTCCTGATCCTCGGGTGGTGTGCTGACGTGTACACTCTCTGTATGTGGACTCCCACTGAAAACCGTGGACACGAGGTAGGCCCCGGTCCGGGCTCTCATGTGTCTCTGTGAGCATAATGATGTCTTTGCCTTTGCGCACCTCTTCCAATCTCTCTGGGTGTGTCCATAGATCTCCATTGCAGTTCCAAACTGCAAGGTGTATCTCCTCGAGTGTCTCACAGGCCGCGAATCCCTATGGGATGGCCTTGCCATCAATGATGACACGACCATCTCTGTATGAAGCCTTCTTTCGTTCTTTGCGAGCTTGATGTACTCTCGGCATGCATGCACGACGGTGTGCTACCTGCATGGGTGTGAGATCATCGTCAAGGTAGATGGGGGGGCCATCAAGTGCTCTCAAAATCACCCTCTTGCGTAGGAAAGTAGATCTTATATCTTCGGAAGGGAAGTGTAGAATGAGAGCTCTCTTCTTCGTGGGGTCTCGTCCCGTTCTCCAAGACTTGATGAATGGGGGGGACTCCTCTTTGTAGCCGAGTATCTTGCATAGTGTCTTCCCATCGGACTCGGGGGTAGAGCCTTCTTTTTCTTCAATGCCCGTGATGCGTACATTGAGACGGCGGGCATGTCTCATCTTTTCTTCCTCAATAGTGGTGTGCACGATGAGGGCTTCTTCCTTTTGTGCTTTCTCTTTGGCTTCTTTTTTGATGTTCTTCTTCACTATGTCGATCCACCCTTCTTTGGTAGCTTCTAATTTGTTTTCCATGCTCTCGGTCAAGGATTTGGTGAGTTCTTCTTTGAGAGCTTCTGTCTTGTTCATATTAATCTCTCCTTCTTCGGGTGTAAGAGAGACCATTGAAGCTTTGAGGAGCTCCAATTCCTCTTTCATGTTTGCCCTCTCCTTAGCCCATTCTTCTTTCTCTTTCTGCCATGCTTCCCTCTCCTTATGATATGTTTCTACTTCCTTCTCGAGCTTTGAGAGGCGGCTGATGATGGCCGTGATAGTGGAGTCCACCATCTTCTTGTTTTCTTTGATAGCTATGGTCAGTTTGTCCTCCATTTTTGTCAAATCGTCCTTCTTAGCCGTAGCGCTCATTGCATTCGAAGATGAAAAAATGCTCAGAGTACTGAGCCTAAAGACTTGCGATGAAGACGGGAGCGTGCCCGATGCGCGATGGAGCAAGGGTGGGAGTGGCTAATAACTGTAGGAAACAGTTATTAGACCGGGGCAGGAACACACTACTTCTGAGAGGCTAGCAATGGCCTTAGACATATGTCCTGGACATGTACCCTCCAAGTCACCTGCTCATAGAGTGCATAGATGGCCCAAATCATCCCTGATGGTATTTCCAAGCTCTAGAGGCATGGGAAGAGCCTCTCTTGTGGCATTGTATCAAAAGCATGTACCCTCCAAGTCACCTGCTCATAGAGTGCATAGATGGCCCAAATCATCCCTGATGGTATTTCCAAGCTCTAGAGGCATGGGAAGAGCCTCTCTTGTGGCACTTTATCAAAAGCTTTGCAGAAGTCCACAAAGCAGCAATATAATGTCTTCTTCCGCACCCTTGCCCCATGAGTGAGACAACGCAAAATGAAGATATGATCAATAGTAGAGAAAGCTCGTCGAAAACCTGCGTGGCCTCATGCTCCTAACCCCTCAGTCTCTACATATGAGTTGAGCTTTGCTTCAAGTATGGCACTATATAGTTTGGCCATGGTGGGGCCAATCATGATGGTCCTGTAGCTCCATCAGTCGAGGGTGTTTCCAGATTTGTGGATAGGCACAATGGTGTGCCTAGTCCACTCCTCTGAGAAGCCCTCCCCTATAGCCCTGTTGAAGACATGTGCAATCAACGGGGCTATAGTGGAGGCTGCGTATATGAGATGCTCGCTCTGCAATCCGGTGTGGTCTGTCGAACGTCCATGTCGTAGTCCTCCTAATCCATAATGCTAATATGCTGCTTATCTTTTGTAAATTTCGCACTTAGAAAACATTGTGATTTGTAACTCCAAGTTTTTCATCTTCCTTGTGTTACACTTACGTGAAAGTTAATGTTAGACATAGATTTAAGTTGGATCATTCATTATTCTGTGTCATAAAAAGAGAAAATAAATTCTAAGGTTCTTTATAACCTAGATTGAAGGTTATCCTAAGTTTCCACCTTAGAAAGCCTCCACAATGCTCTATTGTGACATATTTCTATCATGCACACTCAATCTTGCATTCCAATCTAGGATCAAGATGCTAAGAATTAGGATAATAAGAACACCACTAGCTAGAAACATGACTCTCCTCCCAACCTTATGCATCTATATATAGATCTTCAGATGAACGGTGACCTCTCGATTAACTAGAGTCACAAATGCATGTGTATTCTCAACCACTATTTTTAAACCTTCCACTAGATTCCACTAGTCACACAACCATCTTTGCTGTGAAGAGAGAAGAACTAGTAGGGTGAGGCTTAAGTGGCTGGGTAATGGGAGGCTTCCTAGGTACCTCATATAATCTCTGAGCATAATCATGCCATATGTGTAGGTCCCCAATTGGTGTGGTCGAGAGTGGCTCTTGTAGGGTACGCCATGCTTCAACACTCTCCATACTCATAAAGATGGTATAGTTCAAGCTCTTGTGCCTCCTCAAAAAGAGAGAGAGAGAGAGAGAGAGAGAGAGAGAGAGAGAGAGAGAGAGAGAGAGAGAGAGAGAGAGAGAGAGAGAGAGAGAGAGAGAGAGAGAGAGAGAGAGAGAGAAAGAAAGAAAGAAAGTCATATTAACGTCTTCTGGAGGCCAAACTTGGCCTATGAGACAAAAACCATATACAAGTGTAGTAACCCCCACCTAATACATGGGGGATCCATAATGTGAGTAAAAACACCCTAGCTACTGGTGATGGGTGGAGGTGGGTGTAGTATGTGGTACATCGGTGGTGGTCTGAGTGCCTCTTGAAGGAAGACAACCCAGGGGGTGGTGGTACGCTTATGCTCCATCATGTGGTCGTAGGCTGTCCTGATGCGTGAGATATCCTCCTGATATAGTCGTGGTCGACGATATCCTCCCATGCATGGTCGGCGCCGTGCTCTCTGTGCTGCTGCCTGGTGGAGCGTGAGCCCTATAAATGGACCTCTCTGATGTAGCTCAGCTCGCTGAAAGAACTGTGTAATGGTCTGCTGGACTCACCTGTGGCCGATGTGTGGGCTGTAGTGACCGCTCTCGCCTCTCGTATGCTGCTGTGAGAAAGCGTCCGAAGCGTCGTTGGTCTCCCATAGTCATGCACAACTGGAGGGACTCCTCTATCTGGAAGTATGCTCGTAGGTCTAAGTATGCTGGGCATCTGATAACAAAATGCTCCTCACTCTCAAAAAGAGAGAGAGAGAGAGAGAGAGAGAGAGAGAGAGAGAGAGAGAGAGAGAGAGAGAGAGAGAGAGAGAGAGAGAGAGAGAGAGAGAGAGAGAGAGAGAGAGAGAGAGAGAGAGAGAGAGAGAGAGAGAGAGAGAGAGAGAGAGAGAGAGAGAGAGAGAGAGAGAGAGAGAGAGAGAGAGAGAGAGAGAGAGAGAGAGAGAGAAGAAAGAAAGACTTTTTAACGTCTATTAGAGGCCAAAATCCGCCTAACAAATCAAGGGTGTGGGGTGCTATGGGTATGCACTCTATATGCTCAATAGGTGAGATGCAAATATGATATGCATAGGGAGAGGAGGCTCGGTGGTGTCATAATGCTCTAAGTGCCCGGAGTGGGTATAGGACATAGTGCATCGGTGGGTAAGGCATCGTGGCGATCCTCAAAATGCTCTGCACGTCGAGATCGACAGGCGTGCGCTGCTGATGTCTCCGTATCTCCATATCATGGCATGCGTGAATCGCCTGAATGTCTCTCTGGTGGGGACCGGGTCTCTCGAGCGAGGGTCTCGGTCGTCGATGCTGTCGTCTAAGCTCCTTAGCTCTCTGTAATGTGACACCCTGCGTCGAGCTCGGACCTCGGGTGCCTGTGGGTCTGAAAAAAATCTGTAATAGAAGTCTGGGGGACCCAAGTGTATGTTGATCCGCTCCTGGAGAAGTGATGCACGGCGGCGCTGGAGCTCTAGGAAGCGACCTAGAGGGGGCTGGTCCTTCGTCTCAAATAAAGCCCTGATCTCTCTAGGCCCCTTGAAGAGCTGTGGGTAGCCGTCTCTGATGTCCTCATATGCCTGGCACCTACATGTGTAGTGCTCCTCGTCCTCCACCTCCTCTTGGCATATCCTGCATAATCTCTCGTCCTGGGGGGTATGTGTCCCTCGCCCAACCTCAATCTCTAGCTGGTGTGATGATACTCTCAGCTGCCCAATGGCCACTCTCTTTGTTGAGCCATGTATGTATCCATGTATCGTGGTCTCTGGATAAAACCATCCGCTGTCACAGTCAGGAAGTGCTCTCTGTAGTGTTGCCTCTTTGTGGGAAGAGGCTCCCGTGGTGCTATCCATGTCTCCCTGATGTGTAACTGTAGTAGGTCTTCACGGATGATCCTGTTCCTCTCCGAACGAGAGAGGGTAATGTAGGGGGAAGAGAGGTCATACTGGAAAGGGGGGAGATCAGTAATGCTCATACCATGGTCTGCTAACCATCGGTAGGACTGTGCATACCATACTCTCTCATGCCCTGTCTCTTTCAAATGTCTAGAGCTCTCAAATGCAAGCCTGGTGAGTCGGCTAGTGGGGAGCTCTCTGACTCTCAGAATAAAGGTCACCATTTGAAAGAGGGCCTCCACGAGCATCGGTGGTGTGCCAAGCTCAGCTCGTAAAATGTCGTGTGGAATGGAGGGCTTGCTTCAGAGCAAGCGTGAGATCATGGTGACCTGGGGGCCTCTCAATCCGCGTCTACATCGCCTCCGTGATCCCTGGTGCCCATATTGCCGCTGCGTACATCAATGCGGGTGTCACGAGAGTATCAAAGAGCCACCCCTTAGTCCGGGGCTCCTGAAAACGTGCCTAAAAGCAGCGTCTCTCCAATCCTGCAAGTGCCGCATAGCTTTGCGTCACTCTATCACTCTTCCTGTGCCATGGAGAATACCCCTGTGCTGCCCGAGAAGGTGACACCTAAGTAGACATAGGAGTCCACTACCTCTCTCTCTCTCCTCCAGCTCCGGTGGAAGAGGCGTGATGGCGTACTGTCCTCGAGGTATGGAAGATCATGACCTTGGTCTTGCCAAGGTTCACTGTGAGTCCTCTCTCCATGCAGAAGGTGTCGAGCACCTGTAAATGTGACTCTAGCCCCTCCTGTGACTCTGAAAGCAGGACAATGTCATCAGCATATAATAGGATGTGTACTGACGTACCTCCAAGCTCTCCTCCTAGCCCCCCTGCTCGCTGTATATACTCTGTGATCTCGTCGATGTAGAGACCAAAGAGAGTGGGTGAGAGAGGGCAACCTTGTTTCACACCAATGGTGCTAACAAGGCTGTCTGATAGGCCGCCGGGGCAGCGCACTCGTCCTTTGACTCGTGCATACAAAGCATGGATGGCCCATAGCATGTCTGATGGTAGCTGTAACTCTTGGAGTCTTCGTAGTAGTCTCTCTCGAGGGACCACATCGAAGGCTTTACGGAAATCCGCAAAGCAACAATATAGTCTCCGCTTCCTCGCCTTCGCGCTCTCAATCAAGCAACGAAGTACGAAGATATGGGCGATAGTGGAAAAAGTGCGGCGGAAGCCTCCCTGACCAGGTGTTCTAATCCCAGCTGCCTCAACGTGTGTACTGAGCTCTGCCTCTAGTACTGGCCCATAGATCTTGGCCAGGATGTGGCCTATCATGATAGTCCTGTAGTTCCCTTGGTCCATCGTCCGGACTTATGGATAGGCGCAATGGTATGCATAGTCCACGAGTCAGGTAATCCCTCAACCAAAGCACGGTTGGAGAGATGGGCGATCAGGTGGGAAACTACATCGACTGCATATATAAAGTGCTCTCCCTGTAGTCATGTGTGGTTTGCTGAATGGCCATGCTGTAGCCTATGGATGGCATGTCGTACCATGCCTGCCGTGAATAGGGTGGATATCACAGGACGCGGTGTGAGAGGGATCGGCAATGGCCTCCCTCTCTGTGATGGATCCCAAAATACTCTGTGCTTTGAGATGTTGGTATAGTCGTCTACACTCCTCATCGTACCATCTATTCTGGGGTGTGTGCCCCAATCGTGTCGGATGTGCGGTGTTGTGGGTGGTGTATGGGAAGCTGAGAGTAGCGGATGTGTGGAAGATCGAGGAGAAGTGGGCGGTGAGGGTATCCAATGGGGCGGAGGGATCAAGGGAGTAGATGCGCTCTCGAACATGGGAGCTATAGATATGTGCTAGCTCATGTCTAAAGTGAATGGTGGTATGGGCATGTGGCGGTATGGTGGTGGGGTGGGATATGCACGGTGAGCCCCTATGGATAGGGTGAGATATGCATGATCAGCTCCAATCGGTGTGGGTGGGATGGTGAATGAGGTGATGAGATGTGCCTCCTCCAGGGGTCCGATAACATAGTCTACCACACTGCCTCCATGCGGTGTCATGGGTGGAATGCATGTAAGACCACCCGAGGTGGGCCAGGTCGCCATCCCATTATATATAATGAGATGGTGTGCTGCTCCCATCTGGAGTAGGTGTTGGCCGTATGAGGTGGGTGTGGCGGTGTCGATTGAAGCTCTGAGTGTAGGCCTATCCTCGATGGTGCGAAGCATCTCGGGGTCATCAAAGTCGTAGATATCACACTGGTGGCTCTGAGTGCGGGCATTGAAGTCTTCTACAAGGAAGACTTCGCCCATCCCGGTATACTCCATAATGGTGTCACTGAGGGAGTCATATGGTGATGTGGTGTCTGGTTCCTCCCTCTCTGAGGGCTGCACCGGGGAATGTGTGAAGCGTGAGCCGATGGGTGCAATATAGTAGAGTGTGAAATACACTGCTCTCTCCTCTGATAGCTGGAGGCGTATCCACATGAATCGTGCCTCTAGGTCTTTGGCTACCACCGCTACCTTGTGCTGTAGCGGCTGTCTATAGAGCACGGATACTCCTCCTAATCCTCGTGTGGTGTGATGTCGCATCTGTCGGTGGTGAACTGACTCCCACATATAGCCCTCAATCCTGGGTAGGCTCCTCCCCAAGCTCTCTTGTGTCTTTGTCAAGAAGATCATGTCTCTGCCCCTCCATCACCTCCTCGAGGCGCCCTGGATGTGTCCATAAAGATCCATTGCAGTTCCAGACTGCAAAGCGCACCTCTTGCTGTGCTGTCTCATAGACCATGAATCCCTAGTCAATGGGTCGTCCATCGATGATGACACGACCGTCTCTGTATCGGACATGTCCCTCCCGTCGGGCCTGGAGGACACATGGCATGCATGCATGTCTGTGCTCTACCTGCATCCGTGTGAGGTCGTCATCCAAATAGATCGGGGTGCCTGATATAGTGCGTAGTGCCGCTCGTCGTATGAGGAAGGCTCTCCTCTTGGCCTCATCCGAGAACTGAGGGATAAGTGCTCTGCTCCGTGTGGTGTCACGTCCTTCTCTCGAGGCTCTGGTGAAAGGAACAGGCTCATCCGCGCGGTATTCAAGTGGTGTGCACAAGCGGCACCCGTCTTGCTCTGGTGATCCGTCTGTCTCTCTGAGGCTAGAGACACGAACATTGAGTCTTCGGGCCTGTCGCATCCCCTCCTCCTCAATGGTGGTGTGTACTATGTGGATCTCCTCATGGTGGTTGTTCTTCTTTGCTTCCTGTCGAAGATTTCTCTTGAAAGCTTCGACCCATCCATCTTTTTTAGTCTCAAGCTCGCTCTGAACCACCTCTATGCACTCTTTCTTGATAGTCGTCCGGATGTCCTCTAGCTGTGGGGCGATCTCCCCCTCCTCACGTATGCTGTCCAGTTTCATCTTCATATTAGTAAGCTCAGTGTGCAACTCCTCCTCATTCTGTGAGTGCTTCTTGCGGATAGCAAGAAGCTCCTCCCGCAAGGACTCGTTTTCCTTCTCTAAGGCTACTACCTTTGCTTCGAGGGCGACGACTCGACAGGTAACCACGTTCAGTCCCGAATCTCCTTCTTTCTTATGTTTCCCTATCAACTCTCGAAGGGTATGCTCTAAGGTGGCCAATTGTTCCTCCAACTTGGGAGCCATGGAGGGAGGGAGGGAGGGAGAGAGAGAGAGAGAGAGAGAGAGAGAGAGAGAGAGAGAGAGAGAGAGAGAGAGAGAGAGAGAGAGAGAGAGAGAGAGAGAGAGAGAGAGAGAGAGAGAGAGAGAGAGAGAGAGAGAGAGAGAGAGAGAGAGAGATAGAGAGAGAGAGTTTAGCTTAGGATTAGGGTTGGGCTTCAGCTTAGGGTTCGGGTCAGGGTTAGGGTTAGGGTTTCAGGTTAGGGTTGGGGTTTCAAAAATATTTGATGAAAAGTGGTTGGAGTGTAGGTTAACGTTAGAGTTAGGCATTCGGATTGGAAGTGGGGTACTTTAGAGTACAGATTAGGGTTATTCTGTCGTACTTTGTCCATCGTGTCATTCAGAGCTTTGCACCAAAATCAATCAGGTCAGTTGCTTCATCGACCAAATTACTCCACTTTGGATCCGTATCAGCCTCGGTCGCATCAAGTACAACAGTCCTCGGTCGCGTTAGGTACAGCAGCTCCCGGTCGGATACAGTAGCTCTCGCATCGGTAAGTAGGGCAGTCCTCGCGTCGGTTAGTAGATCAGTTCAAGTGCAGCAGCTCTGCAACAGGTCACGCCAACCCTAATCCCGCGAACAGGTCGTGCGAACCCTAATCTCTGTGTCAGGTCAAGTGCAGCAGCTATGTGACAGAGAAAGAGACTCAAGCGAGGTCGGGAACGAGCTTTCGGAGCTCTGCGAACCCTAATCGCTGCGTAAGGTCTGGGCAGAAGACTGGGAGCGGGAGAGGGCAGAGCCGAGAGAGAGAGAAAGAAGAAAGAAAGAAAGAAAGTCATATTAACGTCTTCTGGAGGCCAAACTTGGCGTATGAGACAAAACCATGTACAAGTGTAGTAACCCTGTGTAGAAAACGAAATGAAATAAAAGGTACTCGCTACACAAAGCTATATAGAACTGGAGAAGGCTGGGGAGACGTGGCTCTGACTCTGCAGATAATGGCCACCTAATACATGGGGGATCCATAATGTGAGTGAGTAAAATACCCTAGCTACTGGTGATGGGCTTGCGGTGGATGTAGTATGTGGTATATCGGTGGTGGTCTGAGTACCTCCTGAAGGAAGACAACCCAGGGGGTGGTGGTACGCCTCTGCTCCATCATACGGTCGTGGGCTGTCTGGATGCATGAGATATCCTCCTGATATAGTCGTGGTCGACAATATCCAAGCATGTGTGGTCGGCGTCGTGCTCTCTGTGCTGATGCCTGGTGGAGAGTGAGCCCTATAGATGGACCTCTCTGATGTAACTCAGCTCGCTGAAAGAACTGAGTAATGGTCTGCTGGGTACTCACCCGTGTCTGATGTGTGGGCTGTAGTGACTGCTCTCGCCTCTCGTATGCTGCTGTGAGGAAGTGTCCCAAGCGCCGCTGATCTCCCATAGTCATGCAGAGCTGGAGTGACTCCTCTATCTGAAACTGTGCTCATAGGTCTAAGTATGCCGGGCATCTGATAAGAAAATGCTCCTCACTCTCTACCTGTGTCTGGCATACTGCATACTGGGCACCACCTCTCCCCACGGGGGACTCCCCTGGATCGGCCCCACTCAATCTCGAGCTGATGTGATGAGACTCGGAGCTGACCAATGACAATGCGAAGGTGGTGGGGTAGGTATGTCTGCATGTATCTCGGAATCTCGATGAAGCCCTCGTCTGATATATGTAGAAAATGCTCACGGTAATAGAGCATTTCCGGTGGCAATGTATCCCTTGGGCTCACCCATGTCCTCTGTATGTATGTATGAAATATCTCCTGACGAATGACCCTATTCCTCTCCTGATGAGAGAGCGAGTAGGTGGGTGCATGTAAGTCATACTGTAGTGGTGGTAACCTGTCTATGTCAAAACCATGGTGGGCTAGCTAGTCTCGTGTCTGTGCATACCATGAGGAGGTGTCGCCTGCTAATGCCATATCACGTGATGCCTGGAAAGCACGATAAGCAATGCGCTCTGTATCCATGCTCCGAAGTCTGTGTAGAAGGCATACTGTCTGGAATAGTGTCTCAACTAGCATCGGTGGTGCAGCGAGCTCTGCTCTAATGATATCATGTGGTACTGAAGGCTTGCTGCGAATAAGTCTGGCAATCATGAGGATCTGTGGCCTCTCCAATGCTGTCCATACTGATGTAGCTAACCCCGGCCCCCAAATGGCTGCCCCAGACATGAGCGCTGGCATAACCAAAGTGTCGAAAAGCCACCCCTTTGTGCGGGGCTCCTGAAAATATGCCTGGTGGCACCGTCTCTCCATCAAAGCTAGTGCTGCGTACCCACGTGTGATGCGATCACGGGCTGCCTGAGACATAGAGAAGATCCCTGCTGCTGTAAATGTCACTCCCAAGTAAACATATGATCCGACCACCTTGATTGGTCCGCCTGCTGCTGTGAACAAACTATGCCTGCGTACCTGTGCTGATTTATGAAAGATCATGACCTTGGTTTTACCAAGGTTCACAGATAAGCCTCTGTGTCTGCAGAAGTCATCTAGGCCATGTAGATGATGCTGTATACCTTCTCCAGACTCTGAAACCAGTACAATATCATCAGCATATAATAGAATATGAATAGTTGACCCGCGTACCTCAATGCCATCACCTCCCTGCTGCTGTATGATGTCCATTATCTCATCAATGTAGAGACCAAAGAGGGTCGGTGAAAGAGGGCACCCTTGCTTCACGCCGATGGTGCTAGCAAGTGGATCAGATAAGCCCCCTGGACATCTGACTCTACTTGATACGCTCTCGTACAAGGCGTAGATCCCCCATATCATCTCATCTGGGGCTCCGATATCAAGCAGTCGCTTGAAGAGACGGTCCCTAGGGGGGGGGGGGGGGAGAGAGAGAGAGAGAGAGAGAGAGAGAGAGAGAGAGAGAGAGAGAGAGAGAGAGAGAGAGAGAGAGAGAGAGAGAGAGAGAGAGAGAGAGAGAGAGAGAGAGAGAGAGGGGTTAACATTTTCTGAAGGCCAATCTTGGCCTATGAGACAATCATATACAACTGTGGTAATCTCTGCGTAGCAATGAAAAGGGAAAATACTTGCTGCACGAAATTGTGTAGGTTGAAAACAACAAAGGATAATGATACCTGGTAATGAGGAGGTAGTGGGGATAAATAGTGGTGCCTAGGGGGGGCATGGTTCTGACTTTACAGATAACGACCACTTAATACAAGGGGCACCCATGAGGGAGTGAATGTGCATACCCTTACGATTGATGGGTGGAGGTGGGTGGAGTATGTTGTACATTAGCGGCGGTATGAGTACCTCCCAGAGGAAGGCTCTCCAAGTGGTGGTGGTGCACCTGTGCTCAAGGCTATATGCCACCTTCCTCTAAGAGTAATTTAGCCAATTGAAATCAGGCTAGCAGTACTGAGCATTTGAAGTGGCATGAATCAATGATGAGAGTAGATTCGGTTTGCGAACCGAATACATTAGGTTCGTTTGGTTTAGTTCGAACCGGAATGTAAGGTTCGAGGTTGGAACCGGAACGTAAGGTTCGAGGTTGGAACCGGAACGTAAGGTTCGAAGTTGGAAAACTTTTTAATGTTTGTTCGATTCGTTTTTTGGGACTCTTTGAGATTTTTTTTTTGATATTTGTTCATAGCTTGCTGTTGTTAAGTCCATTGATTACTGCAAGGCAAATATCAGCTTTGCTGATTTCAGCCCATATATCACCTAAAATTTGCATATTCCAGCGCACATGTCACCTCAACTTTGCATATTCCAGCCCATATATCACCTTGCAATGTTATTTAATCTATTAATAAGTGACAATTTTAAATGAGTAAACTGAGTACATACATTTCTTACATATACACACAGTTATACATAGCAGAGGTGTGTGCGTAGACTCACACACATATACATATATATACACATATACATATACATATACACACACTTACTTCGGAGGTAAGGTTCGTCCACTTATATATATATATATATATATATATATATATATATATATATATATATATATATATATATATATATATATATATATATATATATATATATATATATATATATATATATGTGTGTGTGTGTATGTATATGTATATATATGTGTGTGTGTGTGTGTGAGAGGGATGGTATGCTGTTTCCTATAATGATATGGGCACAAAAAAATCAGATGAGAAAAAAGCAAGAATTGCTAAATCTTTGGAACCCATGCGAGCACGTTGGGCCAAATATGGATGCTCCATTCTCTCCAATGGATGGAATGATCGTACAAAGAGAGGGACTACTAATATCTTTGTCTCTTGCCCTCTTGGTATCTACTTCTTATGGGCAGCGGATGTGGGAGTAAGAGGCAAAAGAGTCACGAAAGCTTTATTTATTCACATATCTTGTAAGCCATACTTGAGATAAGTTTCCAAATTCATTCTTCAAATTTTACTGATAAAAATTCAGATTTTCCATTCTAGATTATATGTAAAGTCATAAATATATGTGCCACATATATGTATGTAATATTATGAATCATGGTTTATGCATGAAATGTTCCATATAATGTGACATGTCATACATATGTAATATGTGGATTTTGAAGTTATATAATATGTAAATTGTAATATGTATGTAATCATCAATGTCACATACTCACATGTCACATGCGCATAATGCATGTCACATGTGACATGTATGATGTCATGTTGATGATTGCAAACATACATATTACATATTATATAATTTCAAAATTCACATATTAAATATATATGACATATCATATTATATGGGACATGTCATACATATATGATGATTCATAAATTACATGCATGTTATATAGCACATGTATTTTATTTGAATCTTGGAAATCTAAGGTTTAAATATTCAACATGCTAATTGTTTTTGTTTCCCTTTGTAACTTATCATAGGTTGGTCAGCAATATGTTATTCAAGTCATTACATACAATGCATCAAATTGTGCTTCTATGGGAAGGAAGTTAGAGCAAGAGTTTCCAACTATAGTGTGGAGTCCTTGTGCCACTCATTGCCGTGTTCTTATGGAAGACATTGGCAAATTAGACTGGGTGAAGAGCATTACATCAGGGGCCATCTCCATTATGGACTTCATAAAGGCTAAGGTGAGGGTGCTTGTTATATGTCATTCATATTCAGATTTGGAGCTGAAAAAGCCATCAAAGATAAGATTTGCAGCCATGTGGATACTTTTAGACAGTCTTTTTGAAGTCCAAAATAAACTTCAAAAGACGGTTCTTTAAGAAGAGTTCAAGGAATGGTTGGATGGAGAGCCGATTGCCCAATAACAAGAGACAAAGACTATGCAAAGTATTGTGTTTGAGAGAGTCTTCTTGGAGAAGTGTTCAGGGTCTTGTCATTGCTATACTTCCATTATATAAAGTTCTACGCATGATTGATATGGAGGTAGCAACACTTGGTGTACTTTATCACTTCATGAAGGAGGCAATAAATGAAATACCAAAGTTCTATGCATGAGTGATATGGAGGTAGGAACATTTGACGTACTTTATCACTTCATGAAGGAGGCAATAAATGAAATACAAAAAAAGTGTACTATCCTCGATGACTCGATTGATCCATCATGGTAAGTATCAGTTATAACTTGTTACTTTAAAGTTAAAAAACTTAATGAATCATGTCTTTGAAATTTACAATATTTGATGCTCATTGTTTATCAATGTGTATTTTTTTCCCCCCTATCTTTTATAGTGATATTTTGGAGAGCACACCTAAAAGGGGTGACCTTCTCTACTTGATTGAGAAGAGGTGGAAGTGGATGAAGAGGCCGATTCATCGTTTTGTTGCTCTCTTACATCCAGCTTTCAAAGAGCCATCATTATTTACAGACTCTTCACTCTTGGAAGGTAAAAGACATACATCCAAAGATTCTCTCGTCCAATGATTATTGTAAATTTTTACAAGATTTTATTGATTATAATGATCAAAGGGGTAGTGCGTTGGCTTCATCCTTAGTTTGGAAGAGAGATTCAATGGTGAAACCCCTCTTTTAGTGGGAGAGTTTTGGCTATCAAATGCCAACACTCCAGAGATGTGCTATGTGCGTTCTTGCATGGGTATGCATTCTTAGTTTTTATCTTGCTTTTAACTTTTTCATATATGACTCACGAGTCATATTTCATGATTATTGATGTTATGTTATTTTTTGTTTTAGGATTGCTCATCGGGAGCTTGTGAGAGAAATTGGTCAGCCTAGTCTCTCATACGGAGTAAGATATGGAACAAATTAAGCACTAAGCAATTAGAGAGACTCATTTATTGTCGCTCTCTAATCTACGGATGCTTCATTGTATGCATGAGATGCCCATGGCACGTCAGTTGGAAAATTTATGCATTCAATTTAAACTTTGGACTCTCGATTGCTGAATTTTTATGGTTTTTCCAAATTCCAACGCATCATATGTCATCATGTAACATACTAACATGTTTACTTTTTGCTTTTGTTTGAATAGATGAATGTAGATAGTCTCAAGCTTTCACTTTAGACACTAAAAGAGGGTAAAGGAGAAAGAAATGAAGAAAAAGAAAGCATTTTTTGTAAACTTTATCTAGAGATTGAGGAGATTGATCGGAGAGTGAGTCGCACACGATCTCACTCAAAGGTCTTAGTTTGTAGTTCAAGGTCCCATCAGAGGCATGGAAGCTCCATTGTTGCATATTTACGGCGTGGATCGGGTAGTAGATCTACTCGATCCTCTATGGAAGAGGAGAATGTGGTCGTTGACAGAGATCTTAGAGAGCCATCGTATGATGATGATGGAAACATTCTTAGTGACGGGTATTATGAGAATGCATCTACTGCTTCTTCCATTGGAGATGGTGGAGATTCATGTAGTGATCTTCACTATGATCATGAAATATGAGACCGAATTTTGTATTGTAATTTGGATTCTAAAACTTGGAGTTTGCAAAATTGACAATGTATTTTGAACATGTTACATTTGTTAGCGTTTACTTGTTTTACATGACACATGTATCATGTATGATGTTATGACTTATGTCAATGAGAAATGTGTTTCTTGAATCTTGTTTTGAATTAAATTGTGAATCGTGATTCTTGAAATTTTCATACAATGTTGATTCTTGAATGTATGCAAATGCCAAAGTTGAAACTCTGAAATTTGAATTGTCAAGACTCAAATTTGTGAATTTGCACGACGTATTACATGACATATATAATAATGTGTATTATTTAACTTATATATATATATATATATATATATATATATATATATATATATATATATATATATATATATATATATATATATATGTGTGTGTGTGTGTGTGTGTGTGTGTCTGTGTGTCTGTGTGTGTGTGAGCTTAGTATGATCCCGTACTGTACGTGAACCGTACTGGATGCATCGTATTGGACAGGACATGACTACCCTGTCCGCACTGAATTGAATGCACTGAACACACTGGACCACCTCTTATATAAGTTGCTGCAGAAGATCACATCTCGGCACATAGAGCCCTTGAGTCGTTTGTATGCCAGCAGTGCGTATAATCATCCTATTGTACTCTATTGTGTCACATAGCTTAGTGCAGGTTGTGGTTTGGTTCCATATCTTATGGTTCATTCTTTTTCTTGTCTGTATGTGTCATACGGTCTGCCAAAGAGCTTGTTGTGTGCAAGGTAGAGATCCAGAGTCCAGTGCGTACTGCACAAGGAATTCCCAGAGTGAAGAAATATCATCTACATAAATAATTCATTTCTTAACTTAGTATCGCAAGGAAACAATCCAGATAGCAGAATCCTGTAATTAGCTCAGAAGGCTTGTAAAAGCACCCTAAGCTATAAGATTTTTCTTTCTTTTTCTCTTCACTTTTCTTTCTCATTATTCTTTTTTTCCAGTTCTTGTTTGTAGTGCATGCAACACGCTGTTTATCCTTCCTTTGCTTACAATCACTCTTGTTCCTGCCATTTTGCATGATCCCTTTTGTAGGTTCCCCATGCACATTGCATGCAAAGTCATTAGCTCCAGTATCAGCTTTGTGTAAGATTTTGTCATCAAGGATGGAACTGTTTACGCCATCAAATATGAGTCTTGGATTGTTGCTAAGTACAACCATCAGAGCGTTCCAACTATGAGACAATTTTATCAATGAAAAATATCTTATCATAATGTTGGAAGGAAACAATCGATAATACTGTAATTAGGTCAAAAGTGATTATCTCATGGAAGAACTGTAATTTTCATGTAAACAAGAACGTTCTTGTTTAGGTACTCAAGTTTCTACTTCACAGTCTTTCTGATAAAGCATCCCCTGCATCCGGTTTTTTTTTTTTCATAAATCGGATATTCATCCTAGAGAATCCTTGATTTAGATTCTCAGAAAGTAAGGGTTTTTTCGTGCAACATGGTTGGAATATGAAAATTGCTGAAAATTTTTAATTTTCTAATGATTTCAGTAGAAAATAATTTGAAGTTTCGCCAAATATTGCTACGCTCCAGATCCATATAGGACTATTGGAGGATGTTTAGCATAGTCAAGTGTTACATTTCATGATTGTCTGTTTCTCCCTGCATACATGATGTGTCTTAGCATATCCTAGCATCTACATCTTCCGAAAATTTGGATTTTACGGTTATATCTTTATCTCCAAGTTGCTCTATCTCTTTCTGATTGTGCTGTGGATTTCAAAGTTTTTCCTTTTTTTTTTCCTTTCACATTAAGTATATGCTTGGAGCGTAAGTGATTGATTGTCCTATGAACTGCCTTATCTTTAATTTGGTGTTACCTTAAAAGCTTCATATTTTGATACCATGTTCCATTTGAATGTTTGTTTCATGTGGGGCCAGGAATCCTCTGGCTTTTGTGTAGTCTATGCAAAATTTATTCACATCAATCGGTAGATGACAGTCAGTTTCAGCTTGTGAGTTTTTTATGACTTTCTGTTGTTGATAACAAAGGAGAATTTATTTATTGTTTGTTTCATAGGCCACTTTTAACCTTTGACTCAGATTAGCATAATGATCTTGCTAATCCATAGTCATTTACTTAGATTAGCAAAACGATCTTGCCAATCAATAGCCGTTAGCTGATGGTGGTGCCATTGGTTAATTTATGGCTGTAGATCAAGAAAATCATCTCTCTTCCAGATGACCAACCCCTTGCACAAGGATTACCTTCAGCATCGCAAAAATCCGTACAGAATCCAACGAGGTTGATCTTGATAGATGGGAAGGCTGTGGTTTATCGAGCTTATTTCAAGATAATGGGTAAGGTTTTTCTTGCAATCCTTTACTTGATGTTGAATATGAGGTAGCCTATTTTCACATCATTTCTGTTTCTGATTACCCCTTTTTTCGCTTTCTTTCTTTGATTTTTAAGCAAAATTGCAGCATGGTGGGCACATGCATGATGCATCTGATGACAGTGATTGGGTCCTGACAGTCTTTACGGCACTCTCTACAGTAAGTTCTTAATTCTTTTGCTGGTAAGATCAATGATTACATAAAGGGATTGAAATGAGGACCCTGATGTTACACTCAAACCAGATTTATTAGTAATTTTCTCTTCATCTTATGAACATACTGCACTAGCTTTCTTTATTTAAATATTCTTTTCATTTAGTCTGGGTTAGTTTCTTTCCTTTATGTGTCAGGTAAAGTGTATCTTTTAAGCTTGTTGTCTCACAGATGAGCAGATTCATGTGAAACCCTTGCACTGAGCATGGAAGGTGCTGATCGTCGAATTCATCTAGTCTGATCTTTGTCATCAAGCTGTTTTTTAATGTAAATTTGGCTACAATTCAATTGTGTTAAATAGCGTATGGGCAATGTAATGTCATTGCATTTGTAGTTTCTTATAGTACATAGATAGGTGATCGCTCTGAACATCGCCTGAGCAATGTTTGAGTTGGAGAATCAAGATCTTTTTCAATAAATGCACTTGTCCATGATGCAGACTTGATTATTTAGATTCATTATGCATATTGTTGCATCTTCTACCACATTGAAAGAGATGTAAAATGTTAGTGTCTAGAAGATACTTTCCATAATGATCCAACATCCATAAAAAAAACCTTGCACAAGGGAAATACAGAAGACCTTACCTTTTCAAAAAGCATGTTATTGATCTTAAAAAATAAGGAAAATGTTGTATTCTAGGATGCCCACATACGGAAGATGTGGAAAGATAATTAAGAGTCCATTTTTTTCCTATGACAGGTTCTGAAAACATTTGAGCTGGTTCCATCTCACATGGGGGTATTCTTCCTTTCCTGTATTTCAAATTATTCTATGCTTTACAGTTTTCCTAGTTGTATGACTTTTCTTTTTCCCCTTCCCTTCACAGGTTATATTTGATCATCCAGGTAGGCTATCATCACAGATACCAGGTTTATCAAAGTTTTAGTGTTGTGTAAAGAAGGAAAAGCTTTTTGGGCTGTATATTGATTATATCCTTCAAATTGCATAGTTTGTCATGCTTTGATGAGTTGAATAGGGCATATGCACGCTTGTGAATACAGAATTTCACTCATGAATAGACTTGAAAGTTCTGCAACTCTTTGGGATGTTAATGAAGCATTTTAGGCTGTATATTGATTGTATCCTTCAAATTGCATAGTTTGTCATGCTTTGATGAGTTGAATAAGGCATATGCACACTTGTGAATACTGAACTTCACTCATGGATAGACTTAAAAGTTCTGCGACTCTTTGGGATGCTAATGAAGCATTTTACACTTTGTACTTGGTCATGTGCTGAGTAGTTGCTAAAATCTTTAATATGTTTGAATGCTTTCTTTCCTACTGAGTAATTATTTCTCATGTGATTAGAAGTCACTTAGACTTGAACTTTTTAGTGCCCCCTATGTATATTAATGTCACAATTAAGATTAATAACTGGAAAGTAAGGGGAAATATTACTAAAACATCCGACATTGGGATTGAATCTTGTTTGCGTTGGATCTGCATGGTCTATATCATATGGAAACAGATTTGAAGAATTCAATGCAGGGTGGCTCTTCCCAAGAATCAAAGGAAGGATGTGGCTTATGACCACACTAAGTACTTTTACATTTATGTTTGATTTCAATACTTGCTTGGCAAAGCTTTCATTTACTATGTATAGATACATAATTGGATCATAGTAAAAGACTTCAAATGTTGATATTGGAAGAAATTCATAGATGTATTAAAAAAACATCAAGCACTTCTGTGCATTCATGCATTGAAAAGAATGGATGTATGTGCAAATCCCTTTATAAAGAATGGTTTCAATGCACAAATTAAAGGTCAAAGAATTTTTTTATGCACATCTTAAGCTTCTTTTCTTATTAGCAACAGTTTTTGATGCACAAAGCATTTGCATTAGTATGTTGGTTCATAAAAGGGAAGCAAAAGTAGTACGTTTCTGCATAAAAGTAACTACATGTATATGAATGTCAAGCCTGCTAAGAGCAAAGCAATGCTTGAATCCATTATGGCATGCAAGCACATGCACTTGCGGTGTGTAAAACAGATATCTTCCAAGTTATAGATGTTCCAAAGTAGTAAAGTTACCCAAAAAACAACTTGATGGCATGTTTTGGTTAATGAAAATTGGGATCCCATTAATTTTGAGAAGGTGGTTGCAACCACGTAGTCGGATAAAGCATGCCAAAATTTCCACTTCCCCAAAGGGAAGTGAGAAAGAAAAAAGGTTTGAAGTTCCAAGTATGTAGCTTGTAACCGTGGCTATGTTTATTAAAGTCTATGGAAGGTGAAAATTAAGTTTACCTATCCTTGAAGGGATTTCATGGAAAAAGAAATCCAAAAGCATACCCGGATGCTTAGACTTGAGCGGCAAATAGATTCGTGCAAAGTCCTAGGGTAGTAACTTAAAGCTTCAACCAAAGAAAGGGAATCTAAAGACCAAAATAAACTATTGTCACTACAAGTTGGTTGAGTAAGAACCAATAAATCTTGATTAAGAAATTCAAGTCACTTGAAACTATGTTGGTTTTCTTTTGAAGACCTTAGAAAAGAAGAATGGATTATTTCATCGAAAGGTTTCATACTTCAAAGTGGAAGTATAGGTTAATCATAAGATGATGGAAGCACAAGAAGCCTAGTAAAGATGAAAGATCGAGATAATTACTCGAGTTCAAAATCTCTAGGGATTTAAGTCAAAGGTACTCTATAATCATATACATGGACTTTAAGGTAAACATCACCCATACATCAATGTTTAATATAGAGTATGGTGGTACATGACACCATATTTTATATTTACATTCATGTAGGAAATATGCTATGGACATAGAACTGGAGATGGTAGGTATCTCTTAGTCTTGAATGTACCTTGAAGTGAGATTGAATCCCCAAAGAGATTGAACCTTCAAAGAGGAAGCTCAAGTATACAATGGTGATGATTATGACCTTAAAAACTCTTCAAGTACAAATTAACAAGTTAGGAGATCATGAAGTAACTAACTTCCAAGATCTTCATTCACAATTCAAGTCTGATAAGCATGGTCTTACTTGAATTATGAACTTCGTAGTAAAGTATCTCTATCAGCAATACTGCATGGATTTTTGAAGACAAGAACTATGTAAATCCCTTCAAGCAAGGTTACTTAGACTAAGTTAGTCCAAGTTCGAAGCACCCAGTTGATATTGCAACTCGATGAAATCAATCTCTTGACTCAAACCTATGCATTAAAATGGCATTTCAAAAATGAATCCCAAGAGATTGTGGAACGGAAAAACTAATTTAGAAATAGTTGATGCATTAGAATCTTTGAGTAAGGATGAAACACCATCAATAGAAGCTTGATGGCTCGAGACACATATGTTTGATAGTACACTAGTCTTTAGTCGTTTGATGATGGTTTAACTTTACTCCAAGGATCCTTTCCACAATTCTGTTTCATTCTCTTGAAGATAATTAAAATGCTTCAAAACATTTGCTTGAACAAACCTATGAAGAGTAGAGCTTTGAATCTCATAGTGTTTGACTTAACTAACGCAAGTATCTTAGAAGTTTGAATCGGTTACATAGAGTTTTGGTTCTTCCTTCCCGCTTCTCAAACCTTTGGACTTGACCCACATAGAAAGATCAAACTTAGCCGGTTGGAATAGGTAAGATAGAAAGATCGAACTAGTAGATTGCAATAGGTAATTGAATTGAACATCGAAGGCAAATGTTATGTGCAGAACCTATTCAATCTTTGAAAGTGCTTTTTGAACGTTGAATTTAAAGTTGAATCATTCATCTGCCCATGCTTCAAGCAAGTACTCGTAGCAAACTACAATGGATGAAGAAGGATTTCACAACTCTC
>CM035409.1:79972814-80072814 GCA_020310875.1 Ceratopteris richardii
CTACCATTGACCACATCTTCACTCTGAGATGCCTGATCGACTAGGCAAAGGTGAGGAAGAGGAGATTGTGTTGTTGCTATGAGGACTTCCGCAAAGCATTTGACACTGTTCCCAGGGAACGACTCATCAGACGACTACTTGATATCGGAGCTCCGGAGGAGATGATATGGGGGATCTACGCCTTATACGAGAGAGTACCTGGTAGAGTCAGATGTCTGGGGGCTTATCTCATCCACTTGCTAGCATTATCGGGGTGAAGCAAGGATGCCCTCTTTCACCCACCCTTTCACCTACCCACCCTCTTTCACCCACCCTCTTTGGTCTCTACATTGATGAGATAGTGGACTACATATAGGAGCACGGGGGTGATGCAATTGAGGTAGGCGGGTCCACTGTCCATATTCTTTTATACGCTGATGATATTGTACTGGTTTCAGAGTCTGCAGAAGGTCTACAACATCATCTACATGGCCTATATGACTTTTGCAGACACAAAGGGTTATCTGTGAACCTTGGTAAAACCAAGGTCATGATCTTTCATATATCAGCACAGGTACGCAGACAAAGTTTGTTCACAGCAGCAGGTGGACCGATCCAGGTGGTCGGAGTGACATTTACAGCAGCATCAGGATCAGGGGTCTTCTCTATGTCTCTATGTTTACTTGGGAGTGACATTTACAGCAGCATCAGCATCAGGGGTCTTCTATGTCTCAGGCAGCCCGTGACTGCATTACACGTGGGTATGCAGCACTAGCTTTGATAGAGAGACAGTGCCACCAGGCATATTTTCAGGAGCCCCGCACAAAGGGGTGGCTCTTCGACACTTTGGTTACGCCAGCGCTCGTGTATGGGGCAGCCATATGGGGACCAGGATTAGCTACATCTGTATGGACAGCATTAGAGAGGCCACAGATCCTCATGATTGCCAGACTTATCTGCAGCAAGCCTTCAGCACCACATGATATCATTAGAGTAGAGCTCGCTCCACAACCGATGCTAGTTGAGGCACTATTCCAGACAGTACACCTATTACACAGACTCCGGAGCATGGATATAGAGCGCATTGCTTATCGTGCTTTCCAGGCATCACCTGACATGGCATTAGCAGGGGACACCTCCTCATGGTATGCACAAACACGAGACTAGCTGGCCCACCATGGCTTTGACATAGACAGGCTACCACCACTAGAGTATGACCCACATGCACCCACCTACTCGCTCTCTCATCAAGAGAGGAATAGGGTCATTTGTGAGGAGATATGGCATACATACATACAGAGGACATGGGTGAGCCCTAGGGATACATTGCCACCGAAAATGCTCTATTACCGTGAGCATTTTCTACATATATCGGACGAGGGCTTCATCGAGATTCCGAGATACATGCAGAAATACCTACCCCACCACCTCCGAGTCCTCATTGGGTAGCTCAGGGTTTCATCACATCAGCTCGAGATTGAGAGGGGTCCGTCCAGGGGAGTCCCCTGTGAGGAGAGGTGGTGCCGAGTATGCGAGTATGTGAGACAGAGGTAGAGAGTGAGGAGCATTTTGTTATAAGATGCCCAACATACTTAGACCTACGAGCACAGTTCCATATAGAGGAGTCACTCCAGTTGTGTAAGACTATGGGAGACCTGCGACGCTTGGGACGCTTCCTCACATAAGCATACGAGAGGCGAGAGCGATCACTACAGCCCACACATCAACCACGGGTGAGTACCCAGCTGGCCATTACCCAGTTCTTTGAGCTCGCGAGCTGAGCTACATTAGAGAGGTCCATCTATAGGGCTCACGCTCCACCAGGCAGCAGCATAGAGAGCATGGCAACGACCACGCATGGGCGGATATCGTCTACCACGACTATATGAGGAGGATATCTCACGCAGCAGGACAATCTACGACCACATGATAAGCATAGGCGTACCACCACCCCCTGGGTTGTCTTCCTTCAGGAGGCACTCAGACCACCACTGATGTACCACATACTACACCCACCTCCACCCATCATCAATAACTAGGGTGTTTTACTCACATTATGGATCCCCCATGTATTAGGTGGCCATTATCTACAGAATCAGAGCCACATCTCCCCAGCCTTTTCTAGCCCTATATTGCTTTGTGTAGCGATATACTTTTTATTTCATTTCATTTTCTACACAAGGTTACTACACTTGTACATGGTTTTTGTCTCATAGGCCAAGTTTGGCCTCCAGAAGACGTTAATATGACTTTCTCTCTCTCTCTCTCTCTCTCTCTCTCTCTCTCTCTCTCTCTCTCTCTCTCTCTCTCTCTCTCTCTCTCTCTCTCTCTCTCTCTCTCTCTCTCTCTCTCACACACACACACACACACACACACACACACACACACACACACACACACACACACACACACACAAAAAAAAAAAAAAAAAGAAACCCATCCACACCCCCACCCCCACCCACACACACCCCATTCACCCACCCCCATGCCTTTGAAGATATGATTCGCACTAAAAGGGAAGAATATTGTGGTCTTGATACCATGGACCTTCTTTTTAAGGAGCTATATGATTAGCAAGTTAGAGAGCCAAGAACAATAACATCCCTTTTTTGTGAAAGTTGTAGCTATGCAAGCGTTTGATGGATATGATATCTTTCACATGAAACAAAAACCAACAACCCCCCCCCCCCTTCCCCCCGGGTCCCTTCTTAATATAGAGTACTACAGAAAAAAGGAAGAACACAAAATTGCATGTTTTCAAATGTCAAGAAGCTTTCAAAGCACGTATTATGAGCAAATGGATTTGCGAAAGAAATTATCTTGGGATTTTATTTGTCTAGCAATTAAATAAATCTGTTTCAAAAGGATGACAGTTTGTTGAAATGCAGGTGTTCGGGGTATTGGAGAAAAGACTGCTATCAAGCTTATCAAAGCTTATGGTATTACCTGGTCTAAAGTTCTTTTTTTGTTTCCCCGCCAAACCCACAAAACCCCCCCTCGTACTTAATAAAAATGTCAAACTTCTAGACTGTCTACGAGCTAAAAATTACTCTGGAATGCTCTTTTGTAAGATTTGGATACATTAGCTAAAGCAAAACAAGTTAGTTTGAATTAAGGGGAAGCAAGTTACATGGAAGTCTGAAATGTGAAGTGGTTCTATGTCACCAATTACAAGGCAATTGAGAAGGTCCTGCTGTCATTTGCTCATGCATGTTCATAGTGCTGAATAGTCACTGTAGAAGGAATAAAAAATTTATTTGCTTATATCTTGTATTAATCTGACCTGCATGTCTGTAGCATGTCAGAAATTAGGTACATTAATTCTTGTATCAAAGCATTGTTATCTTTGGTTTTTACTTTCTTAGTCTATGAGTGATAGCATGGTTGGTAGTTTTATTGTCATACTGTACGTGATAAAGTCAAAGATAGGGATACTGCTTAGACTTGAATAAGTGTATAGCTTCTTCAATACTAAGCATAATAAAGATGGTTATATGAGTCTTGTCAAGAACTCTGATGAGCATAGTAAATTTAAATCGCGATTTTTTCGCTGCACATAAAATTTGTTTAAATCGTTCTCGATTTAAATCTCTTCATACGATTTTTATCACCTCATGAACGATTTTTATCTTTTCCCTTTGACCTTGAAGAAGTAGTGTTTGACTCATATTTTGCTTTAGTTTTGATCTTCTAGCTTGTTGTAGTGGAGAGTAATGTATCTTAGTATCAGATCAACTTGGCTTATGCTCTAGAGACTGGTACTTGATCTTTGTATCACCCAAATTGGTTTCATTTTTGTCTTGACATTTATCCAGTTATTATTTTGTCAATAATATCTTGGTCATTGCATACTAGGAAGGTGATTAAGATATTGCCATTGCCTATTTTCAGGTGTATCCACAGTTTTTTTGGCATATGTAGTTTATGCTTCTCACATGCCTACAATAGAAACCTTTATTGGCAGTACATGACCTTTCAAGTAATTGATAATGGAAAACTGTCCCTCTATATATGAGGACATTAAATACCCAATAATCTTTCCATACAATGTTGACTTGAACATATGGCCATCAATATGTGATGTTTTAATTCTCTTGCATTTCCAATCAACAAGTAGCTATTGGTATACATGTGGAAAAAAATAAAAATCTCTTTGAGTAGATAAAAACCTCAATTTTTATTTTGGGTATGAACGATTCAAACAATCTAAACGATTAAATCTCGATTTAAATCTCAGGATTTAAATCTCTCGGTCACACTATGGAGATGAGTCACAGCCGAACTTCTATATGCTTTTGACCCCCCCACCCCCCAGTTGCCCGTCCTTGGGGCCCCCCGGGGTGAACAAAAAAGCAAGCCCCCAAGACTCCTTGTCGGCCCCCCAAGAATCTCTCTCTCTCTCTCTCTCTCTCTCTCTCTCTCTCTCTCTCTCTCTCTCTCTCTCTCTCTCTCTCTCTCTCTCTCTCTCTCTCTCTCTCTCTCTCTCTCTCTCTCTCTCTCTCTCTCTCTCTCTCTCTCTCTCTCTCTCTCTCCCCCCCCCAAAAAAAAAAAAGAAAAAAAGAAAAAAAAAACTCCCTCGTCCCCTCGTCTCTATAGCCTTATGTATAGCTTCTGAATGAAGCTGAAATAGATCTGGAGTAGCTGATGCTATGATCGAGAGCATGTAATGCACCTTCCCATCTTGTCTCTTTATCACAAATGGCTTGCACACAGGTTGGGTCATTCCATACAAGTTTTACTTGCCCAAAAGCTTGGATGGTATGTGATTGGAAACCTATATATTCTTTTGATTAATAGCATATTACTAAACTTTCATAAAACTACTATATATTCTAGATATCCTACGTGTAAAAATCATTCTATAAATGCTTAAGTATCATTAAAAAGGAATGAACACAACACATGCTAACATTTATATAGTGTACATATTAATTATGTAGGTTGTTGATGTGTCTTGTCATGTACACACACACTCTGTATGTATATATATATATGTATATATATATATATATATATATATATATATATATATATATATATATATATATATATATATATATATATATATATATATATATATATATATATGTATATATATATACATACACACACACACACAGAGTGCATACATACATACATAATAGTAAATATATACTACATACATATGTAATATATGCATTATTAAGTACATATGTACATAGTATATACATATTACATATATACATAGCACATAGGTGCATACATACATACATCCATACATATTATATACATAGTAGGCACATAGTGCACACATACAAACATATATATTAGATACATACATAAGTAAATACACACGTCTTTGAATAAACATAGAGTAATAGGTTATAGGAATAACATCATGCATACATACATGCATATATACATACAAACATACACACATACCTACATACATAACTAAGTAAATAAACATATCTTTCGATAAACATACAAAAATAGGAATATACATACATATATTAGACATATAGTACATACATTCATAAGTACATACATATATATGCATAAGCATGATGTTAGAATGATCATCTGGTAAGTGGGACATTGTATATTCTCTTTGTCTCCCTCTCTTTTTTTCCCTCTTTGAAGCATTGGTCTTTCTTGCATGAAGATTTAGCTCACTGAATTTTTTTGTTCATAAGTTATATGGTTATAACTTAAAGGACCCTTTCTTGTGGGTCATTTTTGGGGTGTTGGAAACTTTTTTTTTTTTTTGGTGGCTGAATTAGCAACTCGTTGCGAATGTGTACGCAATGTGGAGTTGCATTGCAAAAGTTGTGAACCTTAACAATGCATTGCTTATACAATAGCGTATCATGCATAGAGCTTGAACCCCCTTTCTTCCTTTTGGAGTTTCACGTCCAATGGAGGATTTTTGGTGAAGCATCTTTTCTTTTTTTTCTTTTTTTTCTTTTTTTTCTTTTTTTTCTTTTTTTTTCTTTTTTTTCTTTTTTTTTTTTTTTTTTTTTTTTCTTTTTTTTCTTTTTTTTTTTTTAGAGGTGAGTGTTTCCCATTGCTCTGTGTATTTGTCTGCTCTCATATTGTGTTGTTAGAATAGTCCATATACGATATTGAAATTTTGATATTGCTATCCTATCATTTTGGTTAACGTATCTACTTATGTGTATGTATGAACTATATATGTTATGTATGTATGTATATTCCTATTTTCATATGTTCACCCAAAAATTTGTTTATTCACTTAGGTATGTATTTATATATGCATGTATGTATGTATATTGTAATTTCTATGATCTATTAGTCTATGTTTATTGACCAATAGATTATAGAAAATTACAATATACATACATACACACACACACACATATATATATATATATATATATATATATATATATATATATATATATATATATATATATATATATATATATATATATATATATATATATATATATATATATATATATATATATATATATATACACACACACGTGTGTGTGTATGTATATGTATGTATGTGTGTGTATACACTATATATATCTCTCTCTCTCTCTCTCTCTCTCTCTCTCTCTCTCTCTCTCTCTCTCTCTCTATATATATATATATATATATATATATATATATATATATATATATATATATATATATATATATATATATACACACACACACGTGTGTGTGTATGTATATGTATGTATGTGTGTGTATACACTATATATATATATATATATATATATATATATATATATATATATATATATATATATATATATGTGTGTGTGTGTGTGTGTGTGTGTGTGTGTGTGTGTGTGTGTGTGTGTGCGCGCGTGTGTATGTATATGTGTATATAACATCATGCATATGCATATATATCAAAGTAACATGGGGACGCGTCCTCGGTTCCTAGGGACGCCGGGACACCGCCCCCAATCAAATATATGTGGGGACGCCATATGGGGACGGGGAACGTCCCTGTTGCCATCAGTGATACAAGCCAGGTGTCCCGGGGACGGAACGCGGTGACAGGAGCTGACTAGGGATGGCAGCCAATCGGGCAGGTTTTGGAGGGAAGTTTTTTTTAATTTTGAATTTAAAATTTGGTTCCAATTTTTTTTAGGAGGCATTGGCACCATTTTTTTAAGTTTAGAATGCTCTTTTGGGCCCATTTACAAGCATATATACCCCTCTCTTCAGCTCTTTAAGCCACAAGCTCACTTAGCTCCTTCATTGCAATCATCTTGGGTGTGTGAAGGCTTGAGCAGCTGAGCTATCTTCACCCTTGCATATAGAAGGGCTGAGCTCTATCTTCTCAACCCTCTTTTCACCCTTCTCTTTTTTGCTTCTCTCCTTATAGCATTCTCTTCTCCTATGGCTTCTTCATCGCGAACAAGTTGGTCAAACACCAAGAGGAGGCATGCTACAAGCAAATGGAAATGGTGGGAAGAGGTGGAATCTCCCGTATCCGCTGGAGAAGGTGGTGGTGCAAGACCATGGAGTTGCAAGCTATGTGGCAACAAGAGAACCGGTGGAGCAAACAAGGTGCGTGCACACTTACTTCATGAGCGTGGACATGAAGTAAGATTTTGTTCCACAATCACTTCGGAGAAGAAGCAAGAATTACTCAACAAACTTGCTATTAGTGATGCTCAAGCTCATGTTCGGCGTGCTTCACAAGCTCCTATCGACCCCGCATCGTTTGTGAGGTCTTCTATGCCATTCTCTTCAAGAGCATCATCTTGATCGGTTCCGGTTCGTGCTCCTACTCCTACTCCTACTCATACTCCTACTTCCACTCTTCATCCTACTCCTACTTCCTCTACACCATCGGGAATGCCCTACGTGCGTCCATCACGACAACAAACACTCCATGAAAATTGGAATCCCGTATTGAAAGAGGAGGTGGACATTGCAGTGGCACGCTTTTTTTACCATGACCACATAGCTTTCAATGCGGCTCGGTAAGAATTGAATCTTCATTTTGTTTCAATATTTGGTGATTTTCAGATTTTGACACTCCCATGGGCCATAACCAAGTACTTAAAAATCTTATTTGTTTAACTTTTCCATAGATCACCATATTTCAAAGATATGGTAAAGAAGATTGGTGAATATGGAGCACACTATGTGCCTCCATACTCCGAGAGCTTGCGCATCACTTTGTTGGAGAAAGAGCAGAAGAAACGGAGTATCATTGCTTGTGGATGGATGGAGTGATGTCCAATGACGCTCTATCCATGGAGTGGTAGTTTATTCTCGTGGGGAGATGTACTTAATCTCATCACATGCGAGACCATTAAAAAATTATGGGAAAGAAACGGAGTATCATTGCTTGTGGATGGATGGAGTGATGTCCAATGACGCTCTATCCATGGAGTGGTAGCTTATTCTCGTGGGGAGATGTACTTAATCTCATCACATGATGCATCCGACACAGGAAAGTCAGCTGATGTCCTTGCTGCTGAGTGGGCAAGTGCCATAGAGATTGTGGGGCCATCAAATGTGGTTTGCATTGTAGCATATGGGGAGCCTGCAAATAGAGCTGCGGGTGCAATTATTGAAAATTTGTACCCTCACATCATTGTTTGCTTTTGCATGGCTCATTGTTTAAATAATATTCTCAAAGACATTGGGAATTTGGATTGGATTTTGCCTGTAATAATGAGGCAAATTCATTGGTTAGCTTCATCAACAACCATACTCGTGTGAAGAATGAGTTTAGCAAGAGATCAACTCTTGCTTTGCTCAAGTACTCAGACACAAGGTTTGCATATAACTTTACCATGTTACATCGAGTAGTGAAATGTAGTGGTGTCTTGAGAGGCCTTTTATTGAGTGATGAATTCGCGAGGATGCCAGAGGCTTCTACTTCGACAGTAAGGCAATTTAGAAGATTAGCCGATGATGCAGCATGGTGGGAAAACATTTCTCACATTGTGGATATTGTTCGTCCACTTGTGCACTTATTGAAAATTGTGGATTCCATGGAGCCATGCATTGGTAAAGTGTATGAAGCTATGGATTGTTGGTGCATTTTGCCCAAGCCTACATGCTTGATATGCTTGATATTATCCTCATTTGTAAGTCACATGAGTAGTCATGTGAACACCTCTTGTAAAAGAGTACATTTTATCTCTTGTAAATGGAAAAAGAAAAAAAGTAAAAGGATGGCTTACCTCATCCATGATGTAAAAGCAAATTCGTGGCTCCAACTACCAAAATCACGAATTTTTGAGCTGAGGGAATCTCTCCTAACTTTGGGGATCACTTTTAGGTGGAGCCATTCGAATTCGAATTCAAAACTCCCTCCAAGAATTGCTATAAAAGGAGCAAGAAGGAAGAGGCGATTAGCAAGCCTTGTACGTGACCACTTCATGTCATTTTGTAGAGATTGAAGAGCTTACTCCATAGCTCTATCATTCTACTCCCATTGTGCAAAGATTCATTGCCAATGTGGTTGTAATCATATGTGAATCTATACATTTATTATCATCTACCTCTCTGTTTTGTTCTCTGCTATACTCACTCAGAGCAGTAACTTCAGAAGGTCATATCTCGAGTTTTACTGAACCTTTTTCAGTGTTTTAAAGTGCGTTGGATAGCTCTCACTGTATAGTTTCTACCTATAAATTTTCAAGGTCATTGGATTTATACTTTTGGAGATATCTGCATTTTACTGCTTACTGGTCTATCTCTGCAGAGCCCCGAGAATTGTGGGAATGTTCCAGAACTTGATGAAACTTGTTCTCAGTGCTCAGTCCATCATTTGAAGTGTTTTCACTTGGATTGGGAAGCTTGCTAAGTCTATTTGCTATGCCCAAAAGGAATTTTTCTAATTCCTTCCAGGTTGAGAGCACTGTTCATTTTTTCCAGCAGGTGTATGTCCAAAAATAGCAAGTTTTGGGAGCTAGTCATTTCGCAACTTGTCGGTCTTGACTTAAACTTTTGGTATACATGTTCCAAAGTACTTGGCTGATATTTTGGTGGATTTAGGAAGCTCAAAGGGTCTACTAATCAACTCTGAAGTCTCAGTTGGCTGGTGTGAAGCTGGTTGTAGCGGCACCTACTCATCTTTGGATTGCATCCACCATCTCTCTTCACAGTGGTATCAGAGCATAGTCAAGCAACATGGGAGATGGATTTCCATCAACAATTGACAAATTGGATCGAAACAACTATCCGGCATGGTCTCTAAGGATGGAGGCTTACCTTCAAGGGAGGAATCTATATGGATTCATATCCGGAGATGAAGCAATGCCAACCATGAGGAACAAAGGGCAACCATCACATGAAGAAGTGGAAGGACTTTCGAATTGGTGTTCGAAGGATGCACTTGCAAGGTCCTATATTCTAAACTCAATCTCTGATTTTCTTTTACCTCATGTCAAGGGATGCAAGACATCAAGAGAAACCTGGAATGCACTTGCTTCTTTCTTCTCTTCCAACACTCGAGCAAGGAAGAACCAATTGTGGATGGAGTTCACAACAATGAAGAAAAGCCCGAAGCAAAATGTGACTGATTATGTCACAAAGATGAAGGAGATTTCCGACCAACTTGGAAGCATTGGAGAGGTAATTGAAGAGGAGCAAATCATAAGACAAATCATGAATGGAATCAAAGCAGACGACAAGTGGGAGTCATTCACAACAGCCATGGATTTATACATGGATATGCATGTACCCGACCTCAACACACTCATGGGCCAACTCTTCACTCATGAAGCAAAGATTAGCAAAGGTGGTGAGTCCTCAAGAGGTAATCAAACTTCTGCCTTATATTCTGATAAAGCTAAGGTCAAGGACAAGTCAAAGAATAGGAAGAATGAAGATGAAGGAAGCTCTTTCCAAGCAAACTTTGCAGGTAGAGGACGAGCTAGAGGAAGAGGCAGAAGTGGAAAGCAAGGCAGGGGGAGATTCCAATCATCTCAACCTTGCAACATATGTGGCTTATCTAACCATACTACTGAAGAATGTTTCAGGAACCCGAGGAACTCAAGAGGAAGAGGATTCAATAGAGGTGGCTATGGATCAAATAGAGGCAGGTACAATGGAGGCTACAACAACAACTACTACAACAACAATTACAACAACAACAACAACTATCAAAGTGGCCATAGAGGAAGAAGAGATTACAATAACTATGCAGAGGACCAAAGTCAAGAAGATTCATTATTGATTATGAATCTATCAACGAAGAAGGGTAAGGATGATGATCACATATTTTACATTGATTCGGGATGCTCGAACCATGTAGCAGGAAATGTGGCTTTACTTTCTGATTTGGAAGATCCTCATAACAAGCATGAAGTGCAGACAGGAGATGACACAAAGCACTCAGTGGAGAAGATAGGTAATGTGAAGACATCAGATGGGAATATGAACCTCTTAAGCAAAGTCTTGTATGTCCCTACAATTACCAAAAATTTAATAAGTGTTGGACAGATTGTTGAAAAAGGATTGCAGGTTAGATTCAATCGATTTGGAGCATATGTTGAAGACCCAAGGCAAGGCTTTCGAAGGATTGCCAAAGGAGAAAAGACAGGAAGGCTTTTCACTTTTGAAGTGGAAGATACAAAGAACATAGCTTTGTTTAGCTATGGATCTCAAACTCTAACAGAGTTGGAGATATGGCACAAAAGGCTTGCTCATATTGGTGAGAGGACACTCAAACAGATTTGCAGGGACCAAAGTGTACTTGGTTTGCCTAATATCACAAGGCAACACATGATTTATAAGTGTGAAGCTTGTCAACTCGGCAAGGCTCATAGACAACCTTTCAATAAGAAAGGATATATGTATCAAAATCCTTTGGATCTAGTGCACACGGATGTGTGGGGTCCAAGTAAGGAGCCATCTATATCAGGCTCAAGATATTATGTGTCTTTCATAGATGATTGTAGCAGGTGGACCATTCTGTTTTTCATGAAGCACAAGGATGAAGTGTTTAATTGCTTTAAGAAGTATATTGCTCTTGTTGAAAACCAAACAGGTAGGACTTTGAAAAGACTCAGATCAGATGGTGGAGGAGAATACTTCTCTTCTGAATTTGATGCCTTCTTGCATGAAAGAGGCATTAAAAGGGAAGTCACTACAAGGTATACACCTGAACTCAATGGTGTAGCAGAGAGGAGGAATAGAGCTATCGTCGAAGCTGCAAGGTCCATGCTCAACGAAAAGGGATTGCCGAACTACCTATGGGCAGAGGCTGTGTCGACAGCCACATATCTCATAAATAGACTTCCATCTAAGTCACTAGATGGAACCACTCCATATGAAGTGTGGAATGGAAGAAGACCTAGTCTAGAGCATTGTAAAATCTTTGGATGCTTAGCCTATGCTCACATTCCTTCTCAAGTAAGAGGGAAATTGGATCCCAAGGCAGAGAAGTGTGTATTCATTGGTTATGATCAAAACAAAAAAGGATATAGATTGTACAATCCAACCAATAAAGGATTTTCTGTGAGTAGAGATGTAATTTTTGATGAAAACAAATCATGGTTTGATGATGACAGGAAAGTGAAGCTGCCGTATGACTTGGATGAAGACTTTCCCTCACTTCAACCAAAGGAGCCAAAGCAGATTGAAGAAAGTGATTCGGAGATTGACCTAGAAGACTTGGAAAGACTAAAGCTATGGAAGAACAAAGGTAAAGCAAAGATGCAGGATGCTACATATGGACCCGAGAGCTCACATCAACCACTTAGAAGGTCTTCGAGGGAGAAGAAGAAACCAGAGAGGTTTGGTTATGATACTTCTTTGGTCACCAAGCACTCAATCTACATTGCAAAGGATTCAACCAATGAAGAACCTACCACATTCGAAGAAGCACAAAGCAAGAAAGCTTGGAGAGATGCAATGGATGAAGAAATGGAAGCCTTGAAGGAGAATGACACTTGGGAGCTTGTACCTAACAAGCCATCTATGAAGATAATCGGATCTCGATGGATATACAAAATCAAGAGGAATCCAGATGGAAGTATAAATAGACACAAAGCAAGGTTAGTTGCTAAAGGGTTTGCTCAAACCCATGGTATTGATTATGAGGAGACTTTCTCTCCTGTTGCAAAAATGCCTACAATTAGGGTTCTCATTAGTCTTGCTGCATCTAGAAATTGGAATCTTTATCAACTTGATGTAAAGAATGCTTTCTTGAATGGATGGATTTCTGAGGAAGTGTATATGGCACAACCTCCTGGATATGAGGATGCACATCATCCTAACTATGTATGCAAACTAAAGAAAGCTTTGTATGGATTGAAGCAAGCTCCAAGAGCTTGGAATTTCAGATTGGTTACTTATTTGCAGGACCAAGGATTCAAAGCTAGCAAGGCGGATACCTCTTTGTTCATAAAGAGGAATGGATCTGAAGTGATCTATTTATGTGTGTATGTTGATGATATTATTATCACAGGCAATGATCTTGAAGGAATCAAACAGGTAAAGAGTCAAATGAAGGAGGAGTTCAAAATAAGTGACCTCGGACCACTCACTTATTTTCTTGGATTGGAGTTGATCTACACAGATTCAGGTATATACATCACACAAAGGAAGTATGTCCATGACATGCTCGTCAAGTTCAAGATGGAAAATACCAAGTGTGCAGGTACACCTATGGAGCAAAATCATAAGCTTAGTGCTTATGAAGGAGAGCCAATTGAAGACATCACAAGCTATCAAAGCTTGGTTGGAAGTTTGAACTATGCAACACTCACAAGGGTGGATATATGCTATAGTGTTAGCATATTGAGTCAGTTTATGCATAAGCCGAGAAGACCACATATGGAAGCGGCCAAGCGAGTCCTCAAGTACCTAAAGGGGACCATGAATGAAGGTTTGTTCTATTCATATACTTCAGATATTGAGCTAAAGGTCTACTCAGATGCAGATTGGGCCGGATCTAAAGATGATAGAAGAAGCACATCAGGGTATATATCATTTGCAGGTTCAAAAATCATTTCTTGGTCATCGAAGAAGCAACCAACCGTGGCATTATCTTCTACTGAAGCTGAATATAGAGGTTTGGCTAATGCAACTCAAGAAATCATGTGGTTAAAATCTTTGTACACAGATCTTGGACTTCATTCTTCAACACCTCACATTTTTGGTGACAACACAAGCTCACTACATCTAGCAGCTAATCCGGTATACCATGCTAGAACCAAGCATATTGAAGTCCACTACCATTATGTAAGGGAGAAGCTAATGAGCAAGGATATTCAACTATCCTACGTCTCTACAGATATGCAATGTGCAGACATGTTGACGAAAGCTCTTGATGGTACGAAATTAAGTAGATTCAAGTTGATGATTGGTTTGCAGGAAATCAAGGACAATTGAAGACTTATTTGGAGGCCAAGCATGTTAGGCTTGAGGGGGAGCTGTTGGTGCATTTTGCCCAAGCCTACATGCTTGATATGCTTGATATTATCCTCATTTGTAAGTCACATGAGTAGTCATGTGAACACCTCTTGTAAAAGAGTACATTTTATCTCTTGTAAATGGAAAAAGAAAAAAAGTAAAAGGATGGCTTACCTCATCCATGATGTAAAAGCAAATTCGTGGCTCCAACTACCAAAATCACGAATTTTTGAGCTGAGGGAATCTCTCCTAACTTTGGGGATCACTTTTAGGTGGAGCCATTCGAATTCGAATTCAAAACTCCCTCCAAGAATTGCTATAAAAGGAGCAAGAAGGAAGAGGCGATTAGCAAGCCTTGTACGTGACCACTTCATGTCATTTTGTAGAGATTGAAGAGCTTACTCCATAGCTCTATCATTCTACTCCCATTGTGCAAAGATTCATTGCCAATGTGGTTGTAATCATATGTGAATCTATACATTTATTATCATCTACCTCTCTGTTTTGTTCTCTGCTATACTCACTCAGAGCAGTAACTTCAGAAGGTCATATCTCGAGTTTTACTGAACCTTTTTCAGTGTTTTAAAGTGCGTTGGATAGCTCTCACTGTCTAGTTTCTACCTATAAATTTTCAAGGTCATTGGATTTATACTTTTGGAGATATCTGCATTTTACTGCTTACTGGTCTATCTCTGCAGAGCCCCGAGAATTGTGGGAATGTTCCAGAACTTGATGAAACTTGTTCTCAGTGCTCAGTCCATCATTTGAAGTGTTTTCACTTGGATTGGGAAGCTTGCTAAGTCTATTTGCTATGCCCAAAAGGAATTTTTCTAATTCCTTCCAGGTTGAGAGCACTGTTCATTTTTTCCAGCAGGTGTATGTCCAAAAATAGCAAGTTTTGGGAGCTAGTCATTTCGCAACTTGTCGGTCTTGACTTAAACTTTTGGTATACATGTTCCAAAGTACTTGGCTGATATTTTGGTGGATTTAGGAAGCTCAAAGGGTCTACTAATCAACTCTGAAGTCTCAGTTGGCTGGTGTGAAGCTGGTTGTAGCGGCACCTACTCATCTTTGGATTGCATCCACCATCTCTCTTCACATGGATCGCACAATTGAAGCACTAAAAACATTGGTGAAAGACAATGACAGGTATGAAGAAATTTCAGCTATTTGTGTTAAGAGATGGGATGCATACTACTCCCCACTTCATGCAGCAGCATACATGTTGGATCCAGAATTCCAAGATAAAAAGCAATATGCAGATCCAGAGGTGGCTAATGGATGGAGGATCATATTAGAGAGATTTGTACCAGATAGTGCAGCTAGGCGACTTATCAGAGATCAGCTATCCAAATATAGAACAGAGATGCCCAAAAGGACAGGCTACGTGTTGGTGTTTCCCTATGGTGGGAGGATTTTGGTTTTGATGGTCCAAAGATTCAACAATTGGCCATTCGGATACTTAGCCAGGCTTGCACCACGAGTTGCCTTGAGCAACTATGGAGTGTGTATGGACATGTAGCCTCTAAGAAGAGGAACAGGCTTGGTGTGCAGCGTGCTAGTGATCTTGTGTTTGTCAATGCAAATTTGAGGATGCTTCGACGGACACAATGCATGGAGGGAGATCCTTTCAGAGAATGGGAGGTAGAGCAGGGATCGGACCAAGTGGTAAATGAAGAACATGAAGATGCAGCAACCACTGATTGTGTTGCAGAAAATGAGTCTGTCACTGTGACTCCCCACTTGGATTCTCCATAGTCATCACATTTATGTTGTAGCCTTTTACATTTCTGATTTATGTTCCCATTATATGTAGTCTTTTTGACATTTGTCCATCAATCGTATGATGTAAGATCTTTTTATCTCATGATGTAACATCTTTTTGATATGATGACGATGTAGAATCTATCTTTTGACATGATAAAATACATGAGACTTATCAGTGATCACTTGTAAGATTCTGAATATTCAACTGTCAACGACTCAACGTGCTCATTGTTTATACTTAAAAAACACCTTTTTTCTATGTTTTTCTTCTTATTGGTCATTTAATATGTTGAGGAATTATTTCTACATGACTTTCATCTCCGTCCCCGTCCCGGGGACACTACCGTTCCCGGGACCCGTCCCCTGGTGACTTTGATATATATGTATCTACTTATGTGTATGTATGTACTATATATGTTATGTATGTATGTATATTCCTATTTTCATATGTTCACCCAAAAATTTGTTTATTCACTTAGGTATGTATTTATGTATGCATGTATGTATGTATATTGTAATTTCTATAATCTATTAGTTTATGTTTATTGAAAAACATGTGTATTTACTTATGTATCTAATATATATGTTTGTATGTTTGTAGTATGTACTTAGTACCTACTATGCACATAATATGTATGCATGTATGTATTCATCTATATACTACATATATATGTAATATGTATATACTATGTATATATATAACTAAAAATATATGTATTGCATATGCATGTAGTATATATTTACTACTATGTATATGATATAATGTAATCTATGCATGTATGTATGTATGCACTATGTATATATGTATGTATGTATGTACATGACAAGACAAATTGATGGCTTATATATTTGATATGTACATTGTATAAATGTCAACATGTCTTGTTTTCATGCCTTTTTTATGATATTCAAGCACTAATAGGAGGATTTAATTACCTAGGATATCTAGAATTAAAATATATATATATAAATAGAAACTGAAGTGTACGCAACTTTATTGCAACTTGGGGTTCGCAACTTCAACGCGCTGCTAACGCGTTAGCAACCCGTTGCCTACGATGTTGCCATCCGGTTGCTAACCACTATGGTGCGTATGTGTATATATATATATATATATATATATATATATATATATATATATATATATATATATATATATATATATATATATATATATATATATATATATATATATATATATATATATATATATATATATATATATATATATATATATATATATATATATATATATATATATGTGTATGTATGTATGTATGTATGTATATATATATATGTGTGTGTGTGTGCGCGCGCGCGCGTGTGTGTATATATATGTGTATGTGTGTATGTGTATGTATGTGTGTGTGTTGTGTATGTGTGTGTGTGTGTATATATATATGTATGTGTATGTGTGTGTGTGTATGTGTGTGTGTGTGTGTGTGTGTGTGTGTGTGTGTGTGTGTGTGTGAGTGCATATGAATATTTGTATGTATGTTTGTATGTATTTCTTTGTGTGTGTGCGCACGTGTGTAAATATTAACCATAATTCATGTGAGGCACAATGCATAATGCATGGTGCATGGTACAATGCATGTCCATTGTTATATAATCTCTGATGCGCATTGCATTGCGCAAGGCACAATGCATGTCATTTGATGCTAGATTCATGATATTTTGGATGATGGAACAATCTTGATGATGATGTTTGATGCATGGCGAATTACATGTAACAAGAACCATGATGCATGACACAAAGTTGAATGCATGATGCTTGCTACGCAGTGCCATGGCACAATCTGAATGCATGATGCACAATGTGAACGTGATGTGCATGCAGCATCATGTGAGGTGCAATGCATGGAGCATTATGTGATGGCATGTCCCATGAAGCATGGTGCGTAGCACAATGTGATATTGTGAATGCATATCGCATGGTGGAAGGCTGCTGGCACAATGTGGAGTGCCAGTCTGAAGACAAGGAAGAAATAAAGGAAGCAAGGAGTCACGACTCACAACCCAAGCAAGGTGAGGAGGTAAGCCAGAAGGTAAGAAAAAAGAAAACAGTCACCTGCAGCAGCAGAGCTGAACAATGAAGGTGAAAGATTTGCATTGTGGGGGTAAAGCTCAGCCTCTAAGGCTCAAGGCTGAACTGACAGCAGGTCAGCAGGAGGTCCTGAACCCCAAATAGGCGGGTATTATTTGCAAGGCACAAGTAACACATTTTCCAAATGAGTTATCAATGATCACGTATAGTGCGACCCGAGAAACTCAAAATTAAAAAAAAAAGAACCGTACGGAGCCGTTCGTTGATTGATAAGTTTGGTATGTACTGTACGCCCCGTACAAATCAAAGGCGTATGGATGTGACTTTTTGCAACCTTACTGCTGCTTATCTTTCGGTGATAACTATAGATGGTGATAACTTTAGGAAGGGAGATTCAGTCTTTCTCAAGGCATATTTCTCTACTATGACGATTACTGAAAAATAATGTGCCCACTTCTCCTCTCTAGTGCTTAATAGGGAAAGTTTCTTGTTTTTATTTCCACAATATCAACATGAGCAGCTCAATTACGTCTTGCATTTTCTGTTTTAGCTTGTTCCATGTATATGCATTGGTTGGGAGCATTTTTGCCATTTCAAGTTTGCATGCCTCCTTATTTCCATGTGTCTGTGAGCACATCTCATAGAAATAGATTGGCAATTACTGTGAACGCCTAATTTCTTTTTCCTGGGGGTTTTCGATCTCCCTTGAAAAAGAGTGCAAGACATAATGCAGGCTGAAGATTACACTAGGAACTTAAGTCTTTCGTAGGACAGAATAATGTTGCAGAAAAAAGACAAGGTCAGAAGTGCGAGTGGAGCAGCGTTTGTGTGGTCAACTTCTAGACTAGGAATTTTAGTCTTCGCAGGACATAATAAAGAGCGAGGAGAAAGACAAGGGGAGGAGCGTGAATAAGACAGTGTTTGTGTAATCGTGTCCTCTTGGTGAACAATTCATATTTGATTCCTAGATTTAGGATCTTGGTAATTCTAGCAATCATCAATTCTGTTAAAAGCGTTGTCTTTACGAAAAGAAACATTATTTGTGTGACTTCATCTTTACAGGTAGTCTAGAGAATCTGCTCAAGGAGCGCAATTCTGTGAAAGGAAAAATTGCATCAAATGTATGCATTTTACTTCCAGAATCAAACGATTTTTTATTTTTTATTAGTATTGTTACTATTTCTGGCGGGTAATCCAATAATAAAGAACTCTTTTAACGCAGGGGCTCCAAGCAGATGAAGGTGAAGCTTTGCTTAGTAAGCGTTTGGTGAGCTCTTACCTATGTCACTAGTTTAATGTCCGTTTAAAAATGGTCTGTCTCACAAGTTTTCATGAGTAATACCTCCAATGGGAGAAAGCCAATACTGCTTGGAAAGAAAATAATAGAATACTGGCAAGTCAGTAAGTTCCTAATGGATCTTCATTTGATGTTCCACATTAGCTGC
Source organism: Ceratopteris richardii (assembly GCA_020310875.1). NCBI lineage: Eukaryota > Viridiplantae > Streptophyta > Polypodiopsida > Polypodiales > Pteridaceae > Ceratopteris > Ceratopteris richardii. The sequence continues at coordinate 79,992,405 of CM035409.1, forward strand.
ACAGGAGGTTACATAATCTTGCTTAGTAAGCGTTTGGTGAGCTCTTACTTTTGTCACTAGTTTTATGTCTGATTTTAAATGGTCTGTCTCATAAGTTTTCATGAGTAAACCCTCCAATTGGAGAGAGCCAATATTGCTTGGAAAGAAAATAATAGAACACTGGCAAGTCAGTAAGGTTGTAATGGACTTCATTTGGTGTTCCACATTAGCTGCACAGGAGGTTGCATAATCTTGCAACACTTCTCAGATGGGCGTGCTCATCAATTAATCATACTAGTGTGGATGCTCTTCTTGAAAGTTCGCTAGGTTGAATTTGTGATCACGAGCGCAATACTTGATATTGTTTTGTCACTAATTTCTGTGAAGGAAATTCAATGTTGATTACATTCTACGTGCTATGCTTGCTCCCTAATCTAGTTTATTAAACTTGAACATTAATGATGAGCCTCATGCTCAGAATAAAGATATCTATAATATGCAGTTCAGAGTTTGTGAAGTGCTAAGTCTCAAGCACGAAAGGGACGCAGATGGAAACAAAACGTATTCTGAAATGAGCTGATGTACTACATCATGTGTCTTAATTTTGTTCTATCTGCTGGCTGATCTAATTTTGTTCTTAAAAATTTAAAGGTGACTCTAAGGACAGATTTACCGCCGTACATCATTCCACTCACTTTCAAGGACTTCCTCTACAGGCCACCTCAGGTTTGTATTCTCTCTGTTCTCACACTCAGGATCCTTTTTTGGACATTATTATTCAGTAATTGTTGTTGTGTTGACTTTGTTGTAGGATAAAGGAGAACATTTTCTTAGAGCCATCAAAGTTATGGGATCATTTGTAGAGGGACAGTTTGTTGCAGACCTTGAGAGGCGTTCAAAACATATCTGGCTTCAATACAACTGAAGCTAACGATATCGAAATTTCAAGCGGCAACATTCAAATAAAAATTTGAGATGTTTCCTGGGATGAGGCAAACTCGTACCCAGATGTGTACCATAGTCATGAGTTCACAGAGGCCTGCTAAGTCCAAGGTATAATCAATAAAGTTTTTAGGTTCTGGTTAGTGGTAGAATCTCCTGAAGCCTATTTATAAAGTGTACCATTGTATCATAAACAGTGGTCTTGTAAACCTGTAAGAAGCTACTGGTAACCCATCGATGTATAACATATTCGTTGAGCTGTTAGCGTTATAGGTTGGTGACGTAAGCTCAAATACCTTACTGTGAGATGTGGGGGAGACAAAGGTATTTTGTCTATTCTTTGTACGGTTGATATATTCGAATTTTGATTTAGCAAAAGCGCCGAACTTTGAATTGCAGAAGTTATTTTTTGTTCAGCATTTGTAGAGAAATAATTGGTACACCATAATTAGAGTCAACTTTTTGTGAGCAGTCTATTAATAATTGCACACTGCACAGTCAAAAGAATCCTTAGAATTTAAGAAAATCACACTTCAAACCGTGCAATCGAAGTGATCTTGATGTGTATACGAGTACTGGGATTGATAAGTGTGAGTAGAGCTTCGCATTGTTTCGAATATGACTTCGATGTGGGCTTCGATGAGGACACAAGGTATGTAAGTTTATTCTTTTTTCTTATCATAAAACTTATTTCCGTATTAGCACACCCTTACTTGCTTTGAGATAGAATTGTTATGATACTTTCGAAGATCATGTTTTTGAAGGAGGTGGGCCAAACTAATAAGTTGCAGCATTTCAAATCCATAAGTTAGAGGTTATTATGTTTGATGCAATAGAGAACAATTAAATCATTTCTATGGAATATATTGCTTGCTCCATGTGCATAATGACACTGAAAAACTAAGGTATGTGTACAAAATTATTTTTTATTTTACAAAAACGTGTGAAAGAATAAGCATCTCTCTTAAACATGATAATAAGGATACTAACATAGAGAAATAGATCGACCAAGCTCTATATGTACCTCAAGATACTCTAGTAGCACAGAGAATGAATAATCAAGATGTATGAATCATGATGTGTATTGATATTGCACATATGATACAAGGGAACTGTGGAGGACTACTCTTACATGAAGTGAGCACAATGTATGCTCAAAACTTCAGCTCAATCTCTTAGGAAAAGGCTACATATCCGGCAAGTAAGAAGTAGATGTATTTTTATATAAGAATTTGAATTCTGAATATGGTGAGTCATCCACTCAAAAGTGATCCAGACTTTAGGGATGCTTTAAATTAGATTCTCAACTAACAAAGTCGTGGAAATAGCCTCCCTCAATCTACGAGATTCCTCTTCTACTTTTAGCTTTTACAAATGACCAAGATAAGTACATGAGTTTCTCTTGGGAGTTTTACAAACATGTGTTCACATGACCATATTTGAGTAGGATAAAATATGAGGGTAGTCCATGAGTAAAGGCAAAACTCTTAGGCTTGCATATTGCACCAACATGGATCTTTAGTCTCTCAAGGTTGGGAATGGGAGTTCAACCCTTGTGGACTATAGTTGGACATTGAGATGTTATCCAACGCTTGCTTTGTGGATTGGGGGAACTCATGGGTGCTATGCTCGCCTTTCATTGTACTTTCAAATTAGTGCTAGCGAATTCGGAAGAGTAGATCTCAATGATCGAACTTCCTTAAAGAAAAGAAACATATAATCAAATTTCGAACTCAACTCATTTACATGATATTGTTCGATTCAAAATCCTTTCAAGCAAGCTTATTCTTCTTCCCCACGTGTCTCAATCTCCTCTTCCTCTTGTTCCTCATCTTCTTCTTCCTCTTCCTCTTCTTCTTTTGCATCTTCTTCTCCTACTTGCATTCTATTTTTCTTCCTCTTGTTCCTCTTTTTCTTCCACTTCTTCTCCTTCTCTTTCCTCTTTGTCTTCTTCTTCTTCTTCCATTTCTTTTGCTTTCTCCTTCTCTTCATCTTCTTCTTCCTTTTTTTCATCTTGCTCTTCTTGTTGATATATTTCAAAAGTGGTACGTGTGAAACACTTAGGATCATCAGGACATTTTTTCCCCCCTCTTTAGGAGGGTTTTTCCCTTGAATTGTTTTTACTAGACAAGAAATGAGGCTCGTGTTGTTTATCTTTGAAAATAGTGAGCATATGAATAAAAGAGATTCAATGGATGATTCTTTGATAAAGATCAAAGATTTTAAATTGCAATTGGATTTTGATGTTGAAGTCTTGCATGATAGTTCATTTGTGCAAATTGTTCCTAATGGCCTTTCGGATTCATAACACAATTTTTAGTCTAGTTGATTTTTGATGATGAAATCTTTCTTGATAGTTCAGATGTGTAGACTATCCTTAATATCCTTCTAGATTCATATCAAAGTTTTGCTTTTACTCCTCAATAGATGATGAAAGGTAGTCCAAATGCCTTAGGATTTGAAGAGTTGGTCTTCATTTTGTTGTAGAAAGACCATTCTAGGCGAAAGAGGTCAATTATGCATATTGCACATCAGGTTTTCTTAGCTAATCAAAAGGTCAAAAGTAAATAGAAATCATCTATTAGTGAGTAGAAATTTGCTAATGTTTCACAATCCAAGAAGGAAGACAGATAATAAAAAAAATAGAAAAAAAACAATTGTTTAAGTATTATAAGGTGAATGATCATGTCATGAAAAGTTGTCCTAATTTGGTTGCAAAGGAGGCAAAGAAGAAGGAGGCTCGAATGGTTGTTTGAGAGGTCTCTGCACCTAAAACAATACGCAAATCTTGCTTAGAATGAAGAATGGGCATTTATTATTTGAAGCTATGACACATCTTTTAATGAGTAGCGTATGTTTGTAGTGGACTCAAATGCTTGGTACTTCGATAGTGTGTGCAACATAAGTACTTAATAAGTAACCTATCAAAGCATTGGAGTCTATTACTCCATATGAGGCTTGGCATGGTTGTAAGTCATGTATTGCTCATCTATGTGTTTTTTATTGTCCAACATATGCATTAGGGATTGGATAACAACACAAAAAATTGGATGATAAAGTAGTGAAATGTTTTTTTATTAGGGACAATTCTGAAAGCAAAGGCAATTGTTTGTATTATCTAAAGACTTAATGTAATTCGTTTAGGCATGGCATTGTTTTTGTGGAAGATGCAATTCCTCTTTCATGTACCAATAAGACATCAATTAGCGCAAAGGATATGTATGACATTTTATTGCCTCTTTTTTATAGATGGAAAATCAAATATTGGTCCAAATGACCCAATTTTTGAGGCTTTATAAGTTTCAAATGATGATGCAAATCATTCTATTTTTTATGCAAATTTACATGATGCACTTCTTGATGAGAGCGTTAACATAGAAGAGGCAAAAACCATGCTATAATTGTTGGTGAAGACTTTGGGATATAGCAAATTAGATACACCTTTGTCAAATTGTACTCATTCAAGCTCTCATAGTACTTCCATTGAATCAGATTGTTATGCAATGATTGTCTCTAGTCTTTCTAAAGAGAATGAGCCTCTTTCATTCGATGAAGCACAAAATTCAAAAATTTGGATGGTTGTTATGCAATCAAAAGATGATGCTATTATGAAGCATGGTACTTGTTCTATATGTGATTTGGCTCCATGCAAAAAGGCCATTGACTCTAAATGGGTATACAAGCTGAAACGTAACCTGATGGAAATTCATAGGATTAAGGCTAGGCTTGTTGCCAAATGTTATGCTGAAGAAAGAGGCATTGATTTTGATAAGACCTTGGCTCCCTCATATTGAATGATCATCGTTCGTAGCATTTGTACACTTGGACCTCATCATAGTTGGAATGTACATGAGTTGGACATTAAAATAATTATTGGAGTTTATTGACCTCCAAATTATAGCTAAAAATAGGTGGAACCCACCCTCTAGGAACTAGTTAACCTTCTCACAAACTTATGTGTAGAAAACCAATCATGTTTGCATAGCTTGTTGTTCTTTATTCACTTAGAAATCTTTTAAAACTATTTCAACTATATTTACAAGACACCAAGAGCTTTCAATGAGCTAAAGAACACTAAAATTGGATAAATACCTTTGCAATTTTGAAGTTCAATGGAGACCTCAACAGAGATAAACTTGAGAACACACACTGCTTATAGAGACAACTACTCTCAGCTCACAACTCCAATGAATATGAAGATTAACAACATAAAAGAATACAATAAGAGCTTTCTAGTGAACCATCAAACATGTAATTTGGATATATAATGAGGGAGATAAAACTACATTAGTGGAGAGATACACATATGCCTCTCTTGGTCTTCCAACAAGATCAGAACTTCTCCCCTTTTACTATAGCATATGTAAAACTACATTAGTGGAGAGATACACATATGTATAAAACTACATTAGTGGAGAGATATACATATGCCTCTCTTGGTCTTCCAACAAGATCAGAACTTCTCCCCTTTTACTATAGCATGGAAAACGAATCCAAAACCTTTCTAATACATCTTAACTCATGGTAGAAGATTGGGTGGAGGTATTACATGACTTAAGTGTTCAAATAAGCAAAATATGGTTTGACTTTGAGAACTAGCCACATCAATCTTCCACTAGGACACCACTACAGCTCCCTTGTGACTCACTCATTTGAGTCATTAGCTTCTAGAAAGCTTGTGGTACTTTGACTATAAATTATCAATTATTTGAGCCTCCTTGAAGTGTATGAAGACCTCCCAAAGTTATTTATATCTTTTAGAACTTGTACCTTAATCTATACATGTAAAAACAATCTTCTCAACAAAAATTGCATTTTTGAATGGTGAGTTACATAAAGAAGGGTATGTACTTCATGTTAGATATGCTCAATACTCCACCCTCATGTGACCACAAATGATCCATGGTGCTCTAAGTTGTAAGGCCCCCATTATGAGGAGAAGCCATTATGAGAGCTCGGACATTTGTGGAACCCTAACTTCCAAGTTAGATGAGGTCTATGTGTGACCGTTGATGGTTGTAAATGATCTTTGTGAGCCTAGCCATTAGGTTAGGTAGGGCATAAACTTCTAGGCCATTGGGTTGCCATTTAAGGTGAAAATAAAGGCCATGTGGCATCGTGCGGTTTCCCCATAGAATCTTAATTGGGGGAGTGCAGAGGGGGGACCGTATATATTATTGGATCGTATATTTTACCGACTATTTTGTATCTCCCGACTACGTTTATCTATACGGAATCGCCTTGTAAAAGCTATAAGCACGGCCCAGGTTGAGCTTTATATATCATTGCGCACTAGTAAGCCCTTTATCTAGAGTCTGTATAGATTTCCATCTAAGCTCCACATTGGGAGCGCACGAGTGGACAGCACCATCATTGTAACTTCATTATGCTCAGCAATTTGAGAATTCGAGTTTTCTATCTCTCATTTTGCATCTATCTTTGTCTGCGTTTTTCTCTCAACTCTATCTACAGGTCTATTCCATTGTGCTGTTATTTTCTTACATGGTATCAGAGCTCAGGAGGCTTTGAGTGGTGCAGAAGCAGATACGTAGAGGTTGTAGAGGTTTGAACAACAAAAGAGTGAAGATGTCAAGCGACGCATTATCATCTACGACTGGGAGTCAAGGTGGTTCATCAACAGGAGTAGGTGGCGCACAAGCAGGAGCAGCAATTATATGTCGGTCATCCCAACGTTGCGGATACGGCCACTAGCCTTCACAGAAGGTAAACTTGATGGTTCGAACTACACCTTGTGGAAGTTCAAAATCACTTCTATTCTTGATTCGTATGAGCTTTTGGAGATTGTTCTTGAGATTGATCATAAGCCCCAAGAAAGACCTGATCCAAATAATCGTGGTCGAATGATTCCTCCTAATGCTGATCTTCTACGTGCTTGGAAACATAGAAATGCAGATGCACTTTGTGCTCTAGTTACAAGTACTTTTGATAGTGTTCTGACTCTCATTCAGCATACTACGAAGGCATGTGGAGCATGGAACATATTGAGAAATCAATATGAAACTCGTAATCAGACACGGATTCAGAACTTGGAGAATCAGCTTGCAGCAGAACGGTTTGCTGATGGGGAGACTGCAGAGGTGTTTATCACTCGCATAAAGAATCTACGATATCGAATGGGAGGAGTAGGTGTTCAAAAGTCAAGTGAGGAGCTAGCTCGATGTTGTCTTCGAATCTGTCCACCTAGGTTTGATGGTTTGGTAACTGCTCTTTACACTCAAATCAAACCTCAACAACTAACTTTTGAAAAATTTAGTGCCTTACACATGGAGGAGGAGCTGCGGCTCAAGGCAAGGAGTGGTGGCAGCAAAAGAGATGTTGCATTCACAGCAAATGCCAAAGGAGGCAAAGCAGACTCTTCAAAAGATGGAGACAAAAAGAAGAGCGACAAAAAGAAGTTCAAGGGAGAGTGTTTCCACTGCAAGAAGAAAGGACACAGAATCCAAGACTGTCGCATCAAGAAGGCAGAAGAGAAGAATGGCTCTTCAAAAGGTGGCAAGGGGAAGGAGTCTGCCAACACAACAGAAATAGAACTTGAGTTATTTGTCACGATAGAGGAGATGTGCTCCTCGATGGAAGATTCAGGAACAGATGACTCATGGGTGTTGGACAGTGGTGCATCTCGTCACATGACGAGTAGAAAAAACCTTTACAGTTCCTTACAGCCTCTAAAGGAACACATCACAGTAAAGGTAGGGAACAATGCAAGATGTCCTACAGAGGGCGAACGTACGGTTTCTTTCATTAACTCTAATGGCAATATTAGAAAGCTTTCAAATGTGTTGTATGTTCTACAAATAAAACGAAATCTACTTTCAGTAGCTTCTATAACTTTCAGTAAGACAGGAGCTAAGATTATGGACGGCAACAACAACATTGTTGGGATTGGCATAAGGAGGAACAACCTATATGAGTTGTGTGCTCTTACAGCCACTACAAACGTGGACACAAGTAAGCTATGGCATGAGAGATTCGGCCACATTGGATACCCTGTACTAAAGGAGATGCATACAGGGGTATGGTTGCACACCTACCATCGATTGCAGAAATGAAGGAACCATGTGAAGCTTGCATGATGGGCAATCAACAAAGGAAGGCGTTTCCACAAGAAAGCAAGAACAGGGCAAGCTATCCTCTAGAGTTGGTGCATGCTAAGTTGTGTGGAAAAATGCCTACATAGGCCTTGGGCGGATCTTCTTACTTCATGTTACTTGTCAACAACTATAGCAACAAGATGTGGGTGTACTTCCTTCGCGATAAGGCTCAAGTTTTTGGTAAGTTTAAAGAATGACTTCAGCTTATTGAAACTCCAAAAGGGAAGAAGATGAAGAAATTCAAGACAAACGGTGGTGATGAGTTCACATCAACAGAGTTTGAAGATTTCTGCAAGAGTAAGGGAATCAAGCATCAACTGACAGTGGCACATAGTCCTCAACAAAACGGTGTTGCAAAATGTCGGAATCGAACCATCATGGAGATGGCAAGGTGCATGTTGAAAGGAAAGGGTTTGCCTAATCAATTTTGGGCAGAGGCTATCAACACTGCTGTCTACATCTTGAATCGAAGCTACACCAAGGCACTTGATGGAAAGATTCCACAAGAAGCCTACACTGGTAAAAAGCCTTCTATTTCCCATTTCAAAGTATTTGGAAGTGAATGTTATGTACATGTTCTAGATAGGGAGAGAAACAAGCTTCAACCAAAAAGCATCAAATGTATCTTCTTAGGGTACAATGAAGATAAGAAGGCTTATAAGCTTTATGACCTTGAGGCTAAGAAGATCATGGTGAGTCATGATGTGGTGTTTAAGGAGGAGAAGCCACATGCGGTGGAGGAGGAAAAGAGAGCCTCCACTTTATCATCAGGCGAAGGAACAATCCACTATGAACCTGGCCCAAGAGCTATCCCTTCTACACAAGAGAAGGAAGCATCATCTTCAGATGATGAGTCTAAAAGGCACCAACTTGCCGACACCCAAGTGGAAAAGCCATTGCCACATTGGGTGAGGCAGTTTATGATTCTACAAACCCCGTCCCACAGTCACTAGAACAGGTTGCAGATGAACCGAGGCGATCACAGAGAATAGAGGAACAGAGAGGGGCAAGCGCCCATATTGTGAACACAGCCTTGATGGTTGATCTCATTCAAGAAGAAAAGGAACCAACCAATGTGGAAAAGGCACTCCATGATCCGAATTGGAGGGCTACCATGCAAACTGAATACAATAATATCATGAAGAATGGAACTTGGGAGCTTGTGGATCAACCCCTCAGCGTAAAGTCATTGGCACCAAGTGGGTCTGGAAGCTAAAGTTCAAGGTTGATGGTACTCTAGAAAAGTATAAAGCAAGACTTGTTGCATAGGGCTACTCACAAGTTGAAGGCATTGACTTTTGTGAATCATTTGCCCTGACTGCAAGAACTACTATCTGAGTAGTACTAGTTGTGGCTGCACATAAGCGTTGGCCAGTCTATCACATGGATGTCAAATCAGCGTTCTTGAATGGAGACCTCAAGGAGGAGGTATATGTGTCTCAACCACCAAGGTTTGAGGCTCCCCATTCAGAGAACAAGGTATGTAAGCTGAAGAAGGCATTATATGGGCTAAAACAAGCCGCTATAGCATGGTACCAGTGGATAGATAAGTATCTCTTGGATCTAGGTTTCAAAAGATGTGCTTTTGATGCTAACTTGTATGTTCTAAAGAGAGGAGGGAAGACAATTGTGCTTGTAATCTATGTAGATGACCTTGTGATTACAAAAAATAATGATGCTCTTCTTCAACAAACAAAAGATGCCTTGAGTTCAGAATTTGAAATGATAGACTTGGGCTTAATGCATTATTGCTTAAGTCTTGAAGTTTGGCAGGAACCAAGGAAGATTTTCATCTCTCAACAAAAGTATGCAAGTCAAATATTGAACTCATTTGACATGGAGGATTGCAAGGAAATTTCTACACCTATGGAGGTCAACACAAAATTATCTATTGAAGATACTTCACCTCTAGTGGATATTGGAAGATACAAGAAATTAGTTGGAAGTCTCATCTACTTGTGCAATAGCAGACCAGACATATCTTATGTTGTTGGAGTAGTAAGCAGATTCTCTAATAAGCCTTGCCAAACTCATTGGAAGGCAAGCATGCAAATACTCAGGTATGTGAAAGGAACCACTAATTATGGTATTCTTTATGAAGAAGGATCATCTCTAGACGGATACTGTGACTCAAATTGGGCAAGAGATATTGATACCAGAAAATCAGTTTCGGGATATTGCTTTTCTTTAGGATTAGGGATTTACTCTTGGATTAGTAAGAAGCAACCGACTCTAGCATTATCTTCTACTGAAGCTGAGTACAAAGATGCATGTGTTCTAGCATGTGAAGCAGTATGGTTGAGGAGGATCCTATAGCACATAGGAATACAAGGATAGGAGTCTACAGAGTTGAAGTGTGACAACCAAAGTTGCATGGCCATCGCCAAAAATCCTGTTTTCCATGCACGTACCAAGCACATAGAAATTTAGTATGATTGTGTGCGTGAGTTGATTGAGGACGGGGTCGTGGAGATAAGCTATTGTCCTACTGAAGAAAATGGAGCAGACATCTTCACCAAGGCTCTTGGGAGAGAGCAACTTCTTCAACACTTTCCAAAGCTTGGGATTAGACCAAGGAGGTAGTTCACCGTAGGGAGGACATTGAGGGGGGGTGTTAGATACGCTCAATACTCCACCCTCATGTGACCACAAATGATCCATGGTGCTCTAAGTTGTAAGGCCCCCATTATGAGGAGAAGCCATTATGAGAGCCCGGACATTTGTGGAACCCTAACTTCCAAGTTAAATGAGGTCTATGTGTGATCGTTGATGGTTGTAGATGATCTTTGTGAGCCTAGCTGTTAGGTTAGGTAGGCCATAAACTTCTAGGCCATTGGGTTGCCATTTAAGGTGAAAATAAAGGCCCTATGGCATCGCACGGTTTCCCCATAGAACCTTAATGGGGGGAGTGCAGAGGGGGGATGGCCCCCTTTTGCGAGGTCTGGGGGGCCTATCCCCCCGGCCCATAGGGCCGAGACGGTAGGACTTCTAGTCGTGGAGATATTGTCAGATCGTATATTTTACCGACTATTTTGTATCTCCTGACTACGTTTATCTATACCGAACCGCCTTGTAAAAGCTATATAAGCACGACCCATGTTGAGCTTTGTATGCATTGCACACTAGTAAGCCCATCATCTAGAGTCTATCTAGATTGCCATCTAAGCTCCACATTGAGAGCGCACAGGTGGACAGCACCATCATTGTAACTGCATTACGCTCGGCAATTTGAGAATTTGAGTTCTCTATCTCTCAGTCTACGTCTATCTTTGTCTGTATTTTTCTCTCAACTCTATCTACAGGTCTATTCCAATGTGCTGTTATTTTCTTACACTTCATCCCCATGGTTTTGTGAAGAACGAGCATGATAAGAAAGTGTGCAGGTTGAAAAAGATATTATATGGTTTGAAGAAAGCACCATGTACTTGGTATAAAAGGATACATGCCTACTTGCTAGCGCATGGTTTTGAGAATAGTCCAACTTAGAGCACTTTATATGCTAAGCGTGCAAATGATGTACTTCTGATCATTATTGTATATGTTGATGATATGTTACTCATTGGTTCTAATAAAAATCATATTGCTTAATCTATGGTTGATTCGCATGCCTCTTTTGAGATTTTAGATTTGGGGGAGTGGGAGGAGAGAAATCATTTATTGGAGAGACCACTTTGGCTTGTGTGCCCACACAGGATAATGTTGCAGATCTTTTCACAAAGGCTTTGCTTAAGGAGATTTGTGAAGAATACACTTAGGATCACAAAGTCAATTTTTATTTCCTCTTTAGGAGGCTTTTACCCCTTGACTTGTATACGTATAACTCTAATGTATCGCTTATCTTTGTACATGTTACTTAGTAATATATTCAATATTGTCTTGTTCTCAAAGTGTCTTCTATTAGATATGCTCAATACTCCACCCTCAAGTGACCACAAATGAACCATGGTGCTCTAAGTTGTAAGGCGCCCACTATGAGGGTAAGCCATTGTGATATTTGTGGAACCCTAACTTCCAAGTTAGATGAGGTCTATGTGTGATCATTGATGATAATAGATGATCTTTATGAGCATAGACATTAGCTTAGGTAGGTCATAAACTTGCAGGCCATTGGGTTTCAATTCAAGGCGAAAATAAAGGCCTTGTGGTGCCAGGCAATTTGCCCATAGAATCTTAATGGAGGGAGTGTAGAGGGGGTCTTGCCTCCTGCTATGGGGTCCGGGGGTCTATCCCCCTTGCCCATAGGGCCGAGACAATAGGACTTTTGTTTATGGAGATATTGTCGGATTATATAATTTGTCGAATATTTTATATCTCCTCACTTTGGTTATTTATAATGACTCCCCTTGTAAAAGGTATATAAGCATGGATGAGGTTGAGCTTTACATAGCATTGCACACTAGTAAGCCCTTCATCTAGAGTCTATCTAGATCACCATCTAAGCTCCATATTGGGAGCGCATGGGTGGACAACACCATTATTGTAACTACATATGCTTGGCAATATGAGAATATTAGTTCTCTATCTCTCAATTTTGCATCTATATTTTTCTATGTTTTTCTCTCAGCTGATCTATTCCGTTGTGTTATTATTTTCTTAATTCATATGAGCTTTTGGAGATTGTTCTTGGGACTAATCATGAGCCCCAAGAAACACGTGATCAAATGATTCCTCCTGATATTTATATTCTACATGCTTGGAAACGTAGAACTGCAGATGCACTTCGTGCTCTAGTTACAAGTACTACTGATAGTGTTCTGGCTCTCATTCAGCATACTACAAAGGCATGTGAAGCATGGAACATATTGAGAAATCAATTTGAAACTTGTTATCAGATATGGATTCAAAATTAGGACGAGAGCTAAGATTATGGACTCTAACAACAATATTGTTGGGATTGGCATGAGGAGGAACAACCTATATGAGTTGTGTTCTCTTACATCACTAAAAGTTTGGGCACAAGTAAGCTACAGCATGAGAGATTCATTCACATCAGATACCTTGTACTACAGGAGATGCATCGCAAGGCTATGGTTGCATACCTAATATTGATTGTAGAAATGAAGGAACCATGTGAATTTTGCATGATGGAAAAGCAAGAAAGGAAGGAGTTTCCACAAGAAAGCAAGAACAGAGCAAGCTATCCTCTAGAGTTGGTGAATGCTGACTTGTGTTGAAAAATGCCTACACAATCCTTGTGTGGATCTTCCTAGTTCATGTTACTTGTTGACAACTATAGCAGGAAGATGTGGGTGTGCTTCCTTCATGATAAGGCTCAAGCTTTTGGTAATTTTAAGGAATGGATTCTGCTTGTTGAAACTAAAATAGAGAAGAAGATGAAGAAAGTTAGGACAGATGGTGGTGATGAGTTTACATCAACAAAGTTTGAACATTTTCAACTTCAACTCATAGTGGGGCATAGCCCTCAACAAAATGGTGTTGCAGAATGTTGAAATCAAACCATCATGGAGATGGCAAGGTGCATGTTGAAGGGAAAGGGTTTCCCTAATCTATTTTGGGTTGAGGCTGTCAACACAGCTATCTATATCTTGAATAAAAAATACACAAAGGAACTTGCTAAAAAGTCTCCACAAGAGGCCTACATTGGTAAAAAGCCTTCTATTTCCAATTTCAAAGCTATATAAGCATGGCCCAGGTTGAGCTTTACATAGTATTGCACACTAGTAAGCCCGTCATCTAGATTCCATCTAGATCTCCCTCTAAGCTCCACATTGGGAGCACATAGGGTGGACAACACCATCGTTGTAATTGCATTATGCTTGGCAATATGAGAATTTGAGTTCTCTATCTATCAATCTACATCTATCTCTTTGTTAGTTTTTATCTCAACTCTGTCTACTCGTCTATTCTTCTGTGTTATCATTTTCTTGGATGGTATCAAAGCTTATGAGGTTGTGAGTGGTGCAGAAGCAAAAACGCAGAGTTTGTAGAGGTTTCACTAATAAAAGAGAGAAGATATCAAGTGGTAGGTCATCATTTATAATTGAGAATCAAGGTGGTTCATCAATAAGAGTAGGTGGAGCACAAACTGTTGGAGGAGATGGTGGACACCTTCCAGAGATGAGGTGGTGCTGCAAATTCCTGCTTTACACCAAACAAAAATGAGTTGAGGAGTGCAAACTAGACCTTTGAGCTTTCCAAGAAGCACAAGTAATCACGCAAGTACTTTGGAAGATGATCCTCAAATCATTGAATCAAGACACATAATTCGGAGTTTCACTATGAGCCAAAAACTTGCTATTTTGGTAACTATACCTACTCAGAGAAATGAATACTACTCCTTTTTTGGTAACAATTGGACAAAATCCTTTTGGTAATATCTAATTGACTAAGCTAGCTAATCTTTCACAAGTTATTTCACTTGAATTGATCAACTATGCTCAAAGAATGATGCTTAGAAAATCAGACGTCTCTCCTAATATTTTAGGGAGTTAATAGTATGCAGACCAGAGAGCACTATCTTGCATATTACTTAATAATGACTAAAGCAATTGAGCTGAAAATTTGTAACATGTAAGTAGACGGTCTAGTGAAACTATAGCAAGTTAGATCATTCAAAATAATCAAGTTTCCACTAAGAAATGGATCAGAGAAGCTCACTTTTTTGAGTGATACATGATAGAGAAGAGAAAATGAAACATAATCAAAATATATGTATTAATGCACATAAAGTACAATGATATTGGCAATGAATGATTGCACAATATGAGAGCAATGGTAGAGCTATAGTGTGAGCTCAATATCCACTTGAAATCCCTTTGAATGTCTCTCCAAATTGGGCTCTCTTTTACGTGACTTTTGAAGTATACTTTTATAGCTAAACTTGGAGCTATTTGGAATTCAAACTCCTACCAAAAAAAGTATCAATAGAGTTTATAATTTTAACCTTCATCTAACTCACCAACCAACTCTTAAAGAGATCTCCTAAGAACTCGTGATTGCAAGTTCTCTTTTTACATGTACACTTTTACAAAGATAAAAGTCATGTTTTACAAGTGGGTAGTCATATGTGACTTCATGTGAGTACATAGAAGTGAATCTCCAAATGTCCAAGTATGCAGGCTTGTATTCATTTGCACCAACAGCTCCACCTCAAGCCTAACATGCTTGGGCTTCAATTCTCTTTGATCTCCTGCAATCCAATCATCATCTTGAACCTCTTCAATTTAGTTCCATCCAAAGATTTAGTTAATGTATCTGCACATTATAGGTTTGTAGATACATAGGGCAATTGTATATCCTTGCTAAGTATCTTACCTCTCACATAATGGTAATGGACTTCAATATGCTTATTCCTTGCACGATACATAGGATTATCAGCCAAATGTAATGAGCTAGTATTATCTCCAAGAATCATTGGAGTGTATGTATATAGCCCCAAGTTTGAGTAGAGTAGCTTTAACCATATTGCTTCTTGTGTTGCATTTGCTAGGATCCTATATTCAACTTCACTTGAGGACAATGCCATAGTTGGTTGCTTCTTTGATGACCATGAAATTAACTTAGACCCTGCAAAAGATAAGTATCTAGAGGTGCTTCTCCTATCATTTTTTTAAACAACCCAATCTGCATTAGAGTATGGCTTGATATCCAAGTTTGATGTAAATGGATAAAATAGTCCTTCATTTATGGTACCCTTCAAGTACTATAAGATTCTTTTTGCAGCTTCCATGTGAGGTTTTCTTGGTGTATGCATGAATTGACTCAATGTACTTACTCCATAGCATATATCCACTCTAGTTAGGGTTGCTCATGGTCATCATACCACCCTCATGTCTCCTTGTATTGAAAATTATGAGGTGGATCTCCTCATGTTGATACTCATCATTGTGCTAGAGTGACATATGTCTAATCCTTTCAGCGTATATAGGGTTGTTATTTCGAGTGGTGTTGCTCCAATACACCTCTATGTGCAAGCTGCAACCATTTATCATACTCCTATTCTCCCACACAATAGGCTAGAATTCCTTGATCACTCTACTTGTAAATGCTTCTTACAAGTGTATGATACCATTGTGATCTAACTACTTCATTTTCCTTGGTGTTGACCACTGGATTCTTGGGGCCAAATGCAAGAATAGGCATGAATTGTTTAATCCAGTCTAGAACTATCTCTAGATTGAATAGATAAGCATGAGGAAGCTCATGTGATACTCCTTACAAGGATTCTCCAAGAGTCATGAAAGGTGATCTACCCGACGGTGGGTCTTTCCTCTCCTGATGATTACTTCAAAATCATATTCCATTAATGAGAGAAACCATCTTACTAATCTGCCCATATTGCAAGGTTTGTTCACTAAGAAGAGTAGAGCTTGGTGGTCTGTAAAAAGCTTAAACTTATTTTCAAGAAAATAGTGTCTAAAATATTTGATTCTATAGACCATACCTAAGCCTTCTCTCTCTGTGGTAGTGTAATTTCTTGCTTCATTTAACTACCTACTCGCATATGCTATTGGGTGATCTATGTTCTCTTCCTTCATAGATTGTGCTAGCATGCATCCAATAGCATAATTAAAAGCATCCCACATGAACATGGAATGCTTTATTCCAATCTGGTGTTGCCATAATAGGGGTTGAGAACAGTCTCATTTCAATTCATTGAAAGATGTCTCACATTTGTTGATCCATTTGAAGTTTGTCCGAAGGTTCTACAAAGGCTTAGCAATAATAGCAGACGTGGATAAAACATTGTTAGTAACCACAATGTCCCATAAAAGCTTGTACATCTTTAATTGTCTTAGGTCGGGGCATCTTGGCTATCACTTTCATGTTATCCTCATCTAATAGATATACCATTTTTGGACACAATATGGCCCTAAATTTCACCTTGTCTAACCATGAAAACACATTTCTCTAGGTTTAGGCACACTTGATATTCTCAACACTTGTCAAAGATTTGCATAAGCTTAGGGATATGTGTTTGTCTTATCTGGGAGTGGGCTCACAGGTCATCCACATAGAACTCTAAATTCTGAAGTATTTCGATGGCGATGCACCACAGTGTGCTCTCCTTCTTGAGCACTCCACGATGATATGCTCAGAGTAGAAAACCGAGCTCCTAAGGCCGCACATAGTACTCCGCACAGAGGCTGTTGAATACGCAGAAAACACAGTACACAGGCAGCACGTAGACAGACTTCTTAGGTCTTGCAAATGCGGTCAAACTTACAGTCTGTGACTGACTAGGCCACTATATGTTTTATTAAAGAACATATACAAAGAAGTGTCCGGTGGCCATTTGGCCTTTCACATGGACACTAACGGTAACAATCTCCCACTGAAGGCCAATATGGCCAAAGTAACTATGGGAGAAAAAATAAAGATGATAAAGAATACCTGAGTTTAAGTATACAAACTATACCTCCCACCTGATGGGCATGTTACACAGTATACAAGTGACTGCGTAAGATCAAGAATCAAGTAATCCCCATCAAGTGACAACAATGTCGAAAGCTATACTGTGGTAGAGCTTTAGTCAAAGCATCTGCAGCATTATCTCGAGTGTGAACCTTCTCAAGAATAATGCTCTCAGTGGCTAAGCAATCTCTAATGAAGTGATACCTCACCTCAATGTGCTTGGTCTTTGCATGATAGACCGGATTCTTAGCCAAAGCAATGGCACTCTGACTATCACTGAGCAAGTGAGGTACAAGCTGAGGTAAACCCATATCACAAGCAAGACGAGAAAGCCACAATGCTTCCTTACATGCCTCACTTGCTGCAACATACTCTGCTTCTGTGGTGGAAACAGCTGTACATTCTTGAAGACAAGATCTCCAAGAGATAGCACCTCCAGCAAAATGAAAAATGTACCCTGATGTAGACTTACGATTGTCTACACAACCAGCATAGTCAGAATCTGTGTAACCAATAATGGATGCTTTCCCTCTACCTAAGCATAGACACTTGTCCTTAGTGCCACTCAGATATCTCAAAATCATTTTGACCGCTTCCCAATGTTTCTTGCCAGGATTAGACATATATCTGCTCACAACTCCCACTGCAAATGCAATGTCTGGTCTCGTAGCTACCATAGCATACATGAGACTACCAACAGCAGACTGATAGGGAATTTTGGTCATGAATTCCTTTTCCTCATCTGATTTGGGGCAGTCATCCTTGCTCAATTTCACATATGTGGGTAAAGGTGTACTCAATGCCTTTCCACCCTGCACATTGAATCGGTGAAGTACTTTGGATATGTACTCACTTTGAGACAAGTATATGCATCTTTTACTCCTATCACGAGTAATGTGCATGCCAAGAATATGTTTGGCATCCCCCAAATCCTTCATATCAAATGTCTGACTCAACTTCTTTTTGAGAATTGACAAATCATAATAGGACTTCCCAGCAATCAACATATCATTGACGTAAAGTATCAAGCATATCAAGCTGCCATCAGAACATCTCTTTGTGTAGAGACAATGATCCTCATTGCTCCGAGAATAGCCTTGGGACTTCATAAAAGCATCAAACTTTTGGTACCATTGTCTAGGAGACTATTTAAGTCCATACAAGCTCTTCTTGAGCTTACAAACTAGACTTTCCTTGCCAGGAACTACTTAACCCTCTGGTTGTTCCATATAGATTTCATCTGTAAGATCTCCATGCAAGAAAGTTGTTTTCACATCCATTTGGACTAGCTCTAAGTCCTCCATTGCAACGAATCCAAGCAACATGCGCAAAGTAGTCATCTTGACCATTGAAGAGAAGATTTCCTCAAAATCAACACCATGTTGTTGCTTAAAACCCTTTGCAACAAGTCGTGCTTTATATTTTGGAGAAGCACTATCTTATGTGAATTTCAACTTATATACCCATTTACATGGTAAAGCTTTCCTGCCCTTTGGCAAAGGTACTAAGTCCCAACTACCATTCTTGTGAATAGAATCCAACTCACTCTTCATGGCATGCTCCCACTTGACATGATCCTCTGTCTGCATAGCCTCTTTGTAGCAAGAAGGCTCACCAACATCTGTTAGCATAACAAAATCTAAACCTGGAACATATCTATCAGGTGGATATGAGACACGTGCAGAACGTCTCAATGGTTGCTGAACAGGAACATGTGCAGACTGATCTGAATGGACATTCTCTTGAACATCCCTATGTGGAGCATTTTTATGCATGCTAACTGGAGGACTAGTATCCTCGAACACCACTCTTCTCACTTCAACCTCCTTAATGGGCTGTTTATGCATCTTAGACTCATTAAAAATGACATCACTACTTCTGATCACTGACCGTGTTTGAGGATCCCATAAGCGATATCCAAATTGTCCTTCTCGACCATATCCAAGAAAAATGCATTTCTTTGACTTATGGTCCAACTTTTGTCTAAGATTCTTGGGTATATGAACATATGCTTCACACCCAAAAACTCGAAGATGATCATAATATGGTGGTTTCCCTGTCCATAACTCTTGTGCCACTTTCAGACCTTTGGCAGTACTAGGTGAAAGGTTAATCACATGAACTGCAGTCAATACTGCTTCTGCCCAAAAACCTTGTGAGAGGTTTGCATGATGCAACATAGAGACTACTCTATCTTGAATAGTTCTATTCATCCTCTCAGCTACACCATTCTGTACTGGGGTATAAGGAGCTGTAAACTCTCTACGAATCCCTCTAGACTGACAGAAAAGGCTGAATTCGTGTGAGGTATACCCACCCCCATTATTTGAATGTAAAGCCTTAAGCTTAGTTCCTTTTTCAGTCTCAACTGAAGCAAGCCATTTTCTGAAAGTAGGGAATACATCATCCTTTGATTTGATAGGATATACCCAGACTTTTCTAGTAGCATCATCTATGAAAGTGACAAAGTAAAGAGAACCACCTAAGGACCTAGTGGGCATAGGACCACACACATCTGTATGAATGAGATCTAAAGGCTGAATTGAAGAGTCAATGTGCGTTCTATGCACATTTTTGGTTTGCTTTCCATATTGACAATGCTCACAAAATGAAAAATCAGAGAAAGATAACATAGGTAAGTAGCCAGAATGAGAAAGATTTTCCATTTCACTACGAGATATATGGCCCAAACGATAATGCCAAATACAAGCCATAGGCTGTTCAGTAACAGCTAACAAGTGTTCTTTCTGTGATACAAATAAAGGATAAAGTGAGCCAACTTTGCTTCCTTTTGCAATAACCATATTGCCCTTTGATATACGAAAGGACTGAGCATAGAAGACCACCTTGTAACCAAGGTCATCAAGTTGACCAACTGACATCAAACTACGTGATAACTGAGGTACATGGCGTACATTATGCATAGTAAATTTTGAACCATCAATGAATTGCACAACCACATCTCCAATCCCCACAACATCACACTGGTAAGAGTCACCAAGTCTCACGATACCAAGAGACTTTGCTGCATAATTAGAGAACCATTCTCTATGTGGTGTCACATGGAAAGAAGCACCAGAATCTAGCAGTCAGGTGTGGGAAAGAGAATCAGCCATAAGTGCCTCAGATGGCACAGTACTATCAAGTGTCAACACATCAGCATCATCAGAAATAGCATTAATTTCTTCAATCTTCACAGTCGAAGTAGATGGTGCAGGTAACTGTTTAACATGCCCATCAACATTCTGTCCTTTACCTTTAGCATTCTTTAATGCATAACAGTCTTTCTTCATGTGTCCTTTCTTATGAAAATAATGGCATTCGATATCCCTCTTCCTTGATTTACTTCTACTCTTATTTCGTTGACCATTCTTTTCCTTGTTCTTGCTCCTGCCACATTGTTGATTCTTTCCTTGGTAAGAATCACGAACATTATATGCATCTCCACTCTGAGTGCCAACCATAGATTTTCTACGAATCTCCTCACTCAAGAGTGGTCCACATATGTCATCATAGACGAGTTTACTACCAGGTGCACTGTTGCTAATAGTTGTGTAAAAATGTATCCCATGATGATGGCAGGGTGCATAACAGCAATACTGCTTTCATTTCATTATCCATATCCATTTTCTGAGCCTGTAACTGGGAGAATATAGCATCAAACTCATTTAGATGAGAAGCAACACTATCTGTGTCCTTCATACGAAGGTCATATAATTTTCTCATCAGATACACTTTATTTGATGCCGTCTCTTTTTCAAATATGTATTGCATAACTTCTTCCAAAGCTCCTCTGCACTTTCACAGTCTAATACTGTAAAGTAAACATTATCTGCCAGGTACAAGCGAATGGTAGACCTGGCCATTTCATCTAACTCATCCCAATCATCTTCATCCATGTCAGCAGGCTTCTTTGAAATCCCATTTACTGGCTTCCATTGCCTCCTTTGAATCAGCACATCTTTAATCTGATTCTTCCATAGAGCAAAGTTTGTGCCATCAAATTTTTGGATCTCAAAATGGTCTTTGCCCTGCAAGTTATAGCTCCTCCTCGGAACACTAGCACTAGACCCTGATCCACCAGATGTGTCTGAGTCCTGTGATGCCATGATTGTAGAGAACTAAATAGAATGATAATGGAGCTAGAAGAGTCCAAACACCAACAAATAAGTGTATCAAGGAGTAAATCGACCACTGTATAGTTGACTAAACCAAAAATCTGGAAAAATTTTGCCAGAGTATCCTCTGCAAAATTAGCATATGAAGAGTGTCAAAGTATCATAAAACTGCAAGTACTGACATGTCTACCTGCAAAGTGAATCACTGACTCCATTGCATATAATCAATTACCCAATAGAAGCCAACTAGGCTTATCGAGCACCTATGAACAACTATCATACATCTCCTATGGCGAGGCTGGGTAAGTCTTCCACCTGCATCACCGAAGAGACCCCGACATCTAGGTGTCTCCCAGTTAAGAAAACCTCACCACGACCCTCTTTATCAAACGTAAAAAGCTTTATGCAAAGAACATAACCGCTATATCAATGACCACATGGACGTACATAAGCGGTATCCACAGAAGCGTACATGGTGTGTATGTGCTCAATCAATGCAGTAAAATGACACTAAAAGGCTGAATACACAGCCCAAAAACTAGCCAATAACACCTGCAAGTGTCTGTCAACTCTGATGTTTTAGGCTTTAAAAACCTGCATAAATTTGCAGCGACTGCTCCCACCAAAACTGAAAACCCCTCGAGAAACCTGTAGTTTTACGAGTGTGGCTGAAAATATAGCCCCAAAGGTTGATATTTATTGTCTGAGAAGTACAAGGAACAGTTTTCTTGAAGTTCTTGGACCTGTGTGAAGAGAACTATGTGCAAAAGTACTCCGAAATGGCTCCAAAAAACACCCCAAAATTGCTTCATAAATAGGTTTTGAAAGCAAAAATGAAGCTTTGAGGGACCAAAACTTGTTCAAGGTAATGTCAACCTTAGTCTTTCCCCTTCTTCAAACACCACAAGAGTGTAGCTTAGTGGCAAGAGATTGCCACGGTTAAGCGAGCTCTGGGGGGAACAGTACTGGGATGGGTGACCTCCCGGGAAGTATGACAAGGTATGCCAAGGTCTATGCCTTGGTCACCGCCTTAATCGTAAGCCTTGGAGAAGGCTTGGGGGGGGGGGGGGTGCTTGCTCCGCTCGCACAAAAGGAACAAAGCTTTTGCCTCGAACTGCTCTTATACCAGTGAAGTATTTCGATGGCGATGCACCACAGTGCGCTCTCCTTCTCAAGAGCTCCACGATGATATGCTCGGAGTAGAAAACCGAGCTCTTGAGGCCGCACACAGTACTCCGCATAGAGGCTGTAGAATACACAGAAAACACAGTACACAGGGAGCACGTAGACAGACTTCTTAGGTCTTGCAAATGCGGTCGAACTTACAGTCTATGATTGACCAGGCCACTATATGTTTTATTAAAGAACATATACAAAGAAGTGTCTGGTGGCCATTTGGCCTTTCACATGGACACTAACGATAACAAAT
Organism: Ceratopteris richardii; assembly: GCA_020310875.1. Lineage (NCBI taxonomy): Eukaryota > Viridiplantae > Streptophyta > Polypodiopsida > Polypodiales > Pteridaceae > Ceratopteris > Ceratopteris richardii. The sequence goes on from CM035409.1 coordinate 80,015,360, forward strand.
TCTTCCTCAAGAAGCCCTTGAACATATAACACAGTAATCTTTGGAAGGTACCAAGTGCATTTGTGAGCCCAAATGGCATCACATGAAATGCAAAGATACCCCATTTGGTGGCAAAAGTTGTCTTATGTTGGTCCTCAAGGGCAATGGCTATTTGATTATAACCCAAAAAACCATCAAGGAAGCTATAAACTTCCTTGCTTCCTACACGTTCAAGCAAGTACTCCGTGATTGGAAGCAGATAACTATCATGTATGGTCACAGCATTAACTTTCTTTAAGTTAATGTGCACATGCAACTTCCCATTCTTCTTAGGGACAACAACAATGGGAGATACCCATTTTTTATATTCTATTTTGTAGATAAAATCTTGCTTCTATCAAGCGATCAGTTTCTTCTTTTATCTTAGCTACATAATTTTCATTCTAAGTGTGACGCTTTTTGTTTAGTTCTCTTGGCTTCTAATGTCATGGGTGTCCTATGAGAGCAAATATCTGGATCCACTCCTTTTAAATCCTTGTAGTTCAAAGTGAAAACATCTTTGTATTCCCTTAGCAACTTTATCAACTCTAGTTCTTTTTCACTCAAATCATGTCCCATATATGTGCACCTTTCTTCTCCTTCTTCAGTGGTCACTACAATTCTCTTAGTTTGCTCTTTATTTTCATATGCCTCTCCTATGAGAGCTTCTCGTTTAGGTATTCTTACCATTATTTTCCTATCTTCTACTTGATACTTCTTGAAAGTTTTTGGGACTTCAAACAGTGATTCTTGATCTTCTTCTTGTGTGGGAAGCTTCCATTGTTTTTCTTCTTCTCAAGCTTACTTCGTCTTGGCTGACGTTCCATCATGTTCATGCATTTCTTGTTTGTGAGTTTTGGCTTTGACTAAGCATAAGTATTTCTCCTCTGAGGAGAAAGAGGGCTTCATGATTATGGATTCTAAATCCTCATCACTTAACTCTATTGGTACATTTGTGCTATAGTCATATTCCTCTATAGTAGGTTCAAACATCAGAGGTCTTATCATAAATATGGAGATATCATAGTTGTCCTCATCACAATTGGATTGTCCATTGTTCCTCATTCATCGCTATGTCCACCGTGGCTAATAACTTTGCCCAACCATGAGTTTCAAACTCTTTATCTGGGAACACCATATGTGCATAGGCTAGGTCTTGTCGTGATCTAGATGTTTGTGTGAAGCTTATGTTTCTAGCTTCAATTCTCTATTCCTCCTTGGTTGTGACTTTACACACCCATAAATGTGTGTCCATGTGCATCGATAAGGGGTGGTCTGATCCTATGGAATGCACTGACTCCATCTCTTCTGGTGTTCTATGGATGGTATTCCACTACAATGGGGGTACATCTTTATGGGAATAATCCTTGAGATTGAGATTGGTAGTTACCCCTAAGCGCTTCAAGTACAACGAATTAGTTCCCCAATCTTGCACTATTTCTCATGAATGTTCTTCCCAAAATCATCTCATAGGCATGGTTCTTTCCAAAATTATAGTAGAAAAGGTGTGCTCAAACTCTACACCACCTTTGGTGAGACTAATTCCTTCTAGCAAACCCAAATGCTTCTTTATATGTCCATGTGTCATTTGTAATTTCATCCTAATCGGTCTTAAATCTGGTTTGCAACATCGTTTCCATAAGAAAATTGTGGCAATGGCAACTCTTGCCCCACGAACTAGAATTGCCTTTGTGGTATAGCTTTGGTAGGTGATAGGAAGATCGGTAATTCCTTCTTCTGCTTTGCTCATATCTCCTATCTTATCTATGGGTATTTCTGGCACCTTCTCTTGCAATCCTCTTTGAGAGTGGAAATTAGTAACATCTAGCAATTGGTCTGCTACATGCTTCCATAACTCAAGTCTAACTTTTAGTAATTCTTCTAAAGTGAGCTAACATTGCACTTTAGTGTTATTTAATATATTTGTGTTCCTAGGGAGAATTGAATCATCATTTCTAATCACGATGGTGGGAGCTCTTATCTAAAAAGGAATTTTGATTCCCATGGGCCTATGAAGTGGGGTAGCTCCTACAACAAATTAGATTCGAAGTTTAATCGTTCACTTGACTTCACCTCTTCCTGCTCCCTATCTATAGAAACGATGTCTTGAGGAAATTGATCATGAAGATCATCTATATCCTGAATGGGAGGTGGAGCATACTGCTCTAACCTCCATTTCTCTTCTTGAATCTCTCCCAAGAATCCTTGTAAATACTTGTTGATTGAGGGATTTGGAACTTGTGATATAGCTAGTGAAAATTCTCCTAGTGTGCTTCTTAGGAAATGAGCCTCCTTATGCACTAAATGATCTTGTTTAGATGTGCTCAAATCTCTCTAATATTCCTTGGAAATACAAATCTGGTTTCATAAGGTTATTGTGAGGTAGCTTCAAACATAGCTTGAGCTAGTTCAACCATTTTCATGCAAAGTTTGGTTCTTTCTATTTCTAGGTTCGCTCTTGGATAGCTTTTGTCTTCTTGGATATATTTTGCTAAGAATAGCATTGGCTTTGGCAATGATGGAATTTCTAATGACATGTGATGTTAATTCTAGGATCTTTGCCTTCATTTCTTTTAAAGTCCCTTCGAGTTCTGCTAGTTTCCTATTCCATTTTTGCTCAACTCTCTCCAGAGAATCTATCCATGACTTGACTTTCTTTCTACTAGACTCTCCGATTTCACTCGACTCTTAATGTTGCTCTCGGTTTACTTGTTGGTTTTGTTGTAAGGCTTGAGCTCTGGATGCTACCTGAATTGGCATTAAGGTTGGTGGGAATCCATATGATGGGTGCACTATGCCTATTACATTGATTGGAATTATCTATGGCAGTTTTTTCTAATTGCCTGCTTGTTAAAGGGACAATCCTAGGAAGTGTGGTTTGTGTATTTTCTTTCATTTGTGCAATATTGGGCATTAAAATTCCTAGGGTTCTGAACTATCAAAGGACACATGTTGGCCATGTGATCTCCTCTACAAGTATAGCAACATTTCACAAATAGCCACTCTTTATACTAACTCTTCTATGGAGATAGAGGGTTTGGATGTGAAGCAGGTTGAGCAATTTGAATCCTTGTAGAGTCTAGAGAGCTCCAATTCATTACCCAAATTGTCCTTTCTATCTATACACATTCTCACACATTGTTATATGATTTGGGGCTCCTTGAGATAGACATATGATCATAGTTTTGCACTCAATAACCCATCTAGAAACAAGGAAACTTATTTGGCCTAAGTAGGTAGCTCTTGTTGAAAGTTCCATGCTCCACCATTTTGTCCAAGTCTTCATTCATTCTCATGCAAGTACATTTATCCCACATACAAGGGAATTCTCCCAAACTCCATATAAGCAAGGCCTCCCTTCTCCTCACAAGTCATTCCACTCTAGCTCATTGCCAAGAGTGTGCTTCCTCTCCTCATGGAGTCTCCATGCTCATCGAGCATCTCATGTAAGTCATTTCCATTTCTACTTTAATTCATTGATCATGTTTTGTTATCTTTTGTTCCTTCCTCCTTAGCTTGTTTGATGTGTGCATGTGAGTAGAGTAGGAGTAGTCCTTTTTCATTTCAACATGGTATCAGAGCATAGGTTCATTTTTTTTAGTTCACATTCTCATCTTTTGAACAAAAGTGTGTTTAAGCACTATTTACTTTTTTCTATTAAGCATATGCTTATTGTTATTCATTTTTGTTTTGTTCTTGCTAGTCACTTGTATCCCCTCCCTCCCTCCCTCTCACGTATTGTAATGAAAGTGCTATTAAGCATGAAATCTTTCATTTTTCCTTTTTTATAGTAAACATAATGCATGTATTTCATGATCATCTGCAATAAGGTGTTTCAAGCACCGTCATTGTCTTGTATCTATTTTCTCATGAGTATCCTTCAGAAATGAAGTGTTTTTTTAGCTCTATGAATTCACCTATGAGAGACTACAGAAGAGTTATGCACACATAGAATCTGTCGAGGCTTCCTGATGAGGGTCACAGTTTTGGAGAGGTCTGCGAAAAAGCATTTACTGCATCGAAGAAAGGAAATATGGATACTCAACCCAAAAAGCCAGTCGAGAGTAGATCTACTCATCACATCTGGAATCTATGCCAAGCTTTCACCTTCATCCATGAAAAGTGAAGAACTCCAACCCTTGTCTGACAAGAAGATTGCATATTTTAGCACCGAATTGAGTTGCGATTGTAATGAAACCAACGGCAAACATAAAGTCTTATGCAAGGTATTTAAGGAGCAGCAAAATCTGTTGAGCTATCATTGCCGCCCATTGCTGACATGAGACCAACAGGTGAATGGCTGAAAAACAATCTGCACACTTTTTTTCTCACCTTGAGGTTCAGCTGATCAAGCACCCTCATGCACTACTGTAAGTTATGCAATGCATCGATGCAAGTCAAGAATCAGAAGCCGAAAAAGGAGTAGTGATCTATGACATAGCTAAAGAACAGAGGAAGGCACAGAAGCAGAAAGTAGAGTGCTGCAGATCTGAAGAGAGCGAGCAAGAGAAATGGCTGCCAGCTGGACATGCGCTTCACTCCATCGCCTTATGACACAGAATAGCTGGGACTAAGAAAGCAAGCAACACTTTTTGGAGGTACGTACTCTACAACCGAAGTGCTTCTTGCCCTCGTCTCTGCACCGCACTTAGCTTAATAGGGACTGGCTAGATCATACATGCATGAAAAGAGCTGTTCCGAAGCCCATGGAAGAGATCGGCATGTTCATCAGAATGCTCCTAGGATCTACCTCTGTCATCGCATCTGCGCCATTAAATTGAAAGGAGAAAACTGTATGAAATTCAAAGGGAGTGAACTGTAGCTGTTATCTGCTCATCCGCCTCTAGCAGTCGCTGGCATAGCTCCTACCTCCTCCTGCAACAACGATGACCAAGAGCTTCATTTCACTTGCTCTTCGACTCTCCTACTGCATCTGACTATGCTTACAGACAAAGAAGAAGGTGCACTTTCGTGGCTATTCTAGATCCTGAAATCCCGCTGGTAGATGCAAATACTGGAGAAACGTCCCACTTGAGTTCCAGATTCTTTAGATGTCAGAGCGAGTTCGCTCATCATCTAAATTTCATGCATGAATTTTGCGACGCACCATTTTTGGATTGCACGTCTATGTAAGCTATGATGTCATTTGAGTTTATTCTACATTCTAGCATTCAATGAATATGGTAGCGAAAACGTGGATGCAATGATTGAATTCGATGATCTACTATGTCATTTCTAAATTTCAAATATGCTTTCACATTGTGTCCCAAGGAGAGTAAGGGAGAAGGAGTCCACAAATTGCATAGCAAAATTCTTTGAGTAATGTCTTTCATCAACACTCTCTTGTAAGGGGATTAGACACTGCCACCCAAAGGAGTGGTAGGACCTTCCCTATATCTTCTTCTAGCTCTCACGGCCCCTTGTAAGGGATTAGACACCACCATGCCTAGACATGGTAGGAACTTCCCAAGGCCAAGCATAACTATTAATATGATGCCACTAAAGTGAAGGAGGTTCAATATCCATATATAAGAAGTATAGAAAGGACAATATCAACTACAATGAAGAAGAACAAAAGATCCAATCAATGGATCGCGGAAAGACTACAAAAACAGAAAGGACAATGCTCTAAAGGTGGCAAATGGTTCCATAAGCACTACCTACCCCATGATGTAAACCCTTGTACATGTCTAGGGATCCCATATGTCCCTAGATCCCAAAATCCACTTGGATCCCAAAATCCACTTGGATCCCAAATGTCCAAGTATATGTCTTGGGATCCCATATGTCCCAAGATCCTAGGGATGCCATATGTCCCAAACTTGGATCCCATATGTCCTTAGATCCTAAAAACCAAATGGATTAAGTGATCCCATATGTCACTAGTCCCTCATATTAAAAACAAAAGGGTCATCGCATGGAGGGGGGTGTTGAAAGTTCCATGCTCCACCCTTTTGTCCAAGTCTTCATTTATTCTCATGCAAGTACATTTATCCCACATACAAGGGAATTCTCCCAAACTCCATATAAGCAAGGTCTCCCTTCACTCCTCACAAGTCATTCCACTCTAGCTCATTTCCAAAAGTGTTCTTCCTCTCCTCATGGAGTCTCCATGCTCATAGAGCATCTCATGTAAGTCATTTCCATTTCTAGTTTAATTCATTTTGCATGTTTTGATTTCTTTTGTTCCTTCCTCCTTAGCTTGGTTGATGTGTGCATGTGAGTAGAGTAGGAGTAGTCCTTTTTCAGTTCAACAGCTCTTAGATGGGGAATCTCTCTATGTATTGCCTAAACCTACATCCTTCTAACCTCATAGTTTCCTGCTATGTCTGCTTAAATTTATGGATTAACGATGAAGTATTGTGTCTTTTTCTACTCTTAGAGAACTCAATAATGAATGCTTCCAGTAGTTGATCAATATCTCTAAATTGCCCTTGATGAAAGGGTTGAAACCACATTAGGGTTAATCCAAAAGCATTGTATTCAATAAAATATTCTCAACTTGTTCAACTCTCAACACTTGCTTGAATTCTACTACATGTTCCTAGGGATCACTTGTACCATCAAAGTAATTCTACATGGATTTCACTAATTGCATGGATCTCAAGATCCTAGGGTGTTCTCTCGATCTGTGTGAATAAAAATCATCCATGCCTTTTTGGTGCTTATGCCCTCTCGGTCTTTCTTGTTGTGCCCTCCCTCTCTACATCTAGTCCTTGTCTCTCCCTCCCTATGGTGTGCATGAAACTCACCTCTATGTGCTCTTTGGATTTTTCTTTTTGAGCACCTAGGACTTGTAAAGATCCTACTCCTATCTGACTATGAGGGTTGGTAAACTTATGTGAGGGGAAGATCGGCTCACCATCCTTACAAGTGTATGCTTTTCTACCATGATCTGTGACCACAAACATCCTCTCTAAAGTTTTATCCATATAGATGATATTTTCAAGTGTCTCTGGATCCTTGAATTCATATATAATGATGTCGAGCACATTACTTGATTTGTCAAGTCTAAACCTCTAGAAGGCTTCATCATTTTCTTTGTTAACAAAGAGCTCTATGTTCACATTGTCCTAGGGTATCCAATCTGGTGTGATAATCCTAGATAGTGTTGACTTACCTCAAGAGTTCTAAGATCTCAATCTGTACTTTCATGATCTAAATTGCCCATGTCCGATTCAAGTACAATGAATCCAAATTCATCTATCCTATCATGTAAGCTAGTCAGCACATACGTGGTTCCTTGCTTATCTATGTAGGACCCATCTTTGAACTTGACCACTAGATGCTCAATTTCAAAGGGTTGCTTTGGATTCCTAAGTTGCACTACATGTATTTGTAAACCATCCTCATAGAAGTGAGCACCTAGTTGGTTGGTTCGGATGTACTCAAATTGATTCTTGTAGGGATGGGTGTGGGTGTGCGTGTGGGTGTGGGTGTGCGTGTGTGTGTTCGTGTGCGTGCGCGTGCGCGTGCCCGTGTATATGCGTATGCGTATGCGTATGCGTATGCGCGTATGCGTATGCACGTACGCGTATGCGTATGCGTATGCGTATGCGTATGCGTATGCGTATGCGTATGCGTATGCGTATGCGTATGCATATGCGTATGCGTATGCGTATGCGTATGCGTATGCGTATGCGTATGCGTATGTGTGTGTGTCTATGTTTATGTCTGAGTATGTGTGTCTGTGTATATGTATGGGTATGCATATGCGTATGCGTATGCATATGCGTATGTGTATGTGTATGCATATGCGTATGCGTATGCGCATGCGCATGCGTATGCATATGTGTATGTGTATGCGCACAAGTGCAGATGATACTAAAAAGTTGTTCATGGTTCAACATCACATGATGAATACGATCTCTACTAATGTTTCAAAATCGAATGATAATGTCTAATATGTTGATTCAAGTGCTTTAAATCACATGACCAATCATGGGGAACGGTTTAGTAGTTTGTGAAAATTTTCTGTTCATGGATATGTTGAAACAGGTGATGACACATCACACCCTATCGAGCATACAGGGAACATAGCATTGTCTATGGAGAATGGGAAGGTAAAACATCTTGTTGATGTGCTACAAGTTCCAAATATAACAAAGAATCTGGTTTTTGTTGGACAAATGTTTGACTAGGGATTACAAGTCAAGTTCAATGCTAATGGATTATATGTAGAAGAGTGCAAATAGGATGGACAATTGATTGCCAAAGGAAACAAAGTGGCTAGGATGTTCACCTGAAATGTGAAAATTCCTAAAATGAATGCAGACATGTTTGCAAAAGGTACAAGAGTTATTGTTGATATAGAGATTTGACACAAATGAGTTGGACATGCAAACTTGTAGAGGCTGAAATTGATGCAATCAAAGGAGATTGTCAATGGAATACCAACTTTCAAAGTTGCAAAAATGCAAAAGGTATGTGCAGCATGTCAATTTGGTAAACAATCAAGAGAATCATTTCCACATGACAAGCATGTTAGTGAGAATGTGCTAGAAATAGTGCATACAGATGTTTGGCATCCTGCAAAGACCACATCTATGGGTGGTTGTAGGTTTTATGTTACTTTCATTGATGACCATACACAGAACGTATGGGTATATTTCATGAAAGAGAAGAATGAGGTGGTCACTCACTTCCAGAGTTTTAAGGCTATTGTGGAAAAGGAGACAGGAAAGTATATTCATACATTAAGGTCTGATGGAGGAGGTGAATACATGTCAAATGAGTTCAACAACTTTCTTAAAAGCCATGGAATTCAATGTCGGTTTCCATGCAGGTACACACCACAACAAAATGGCATTATTGAATGCAAAAATAGACATATTGCAAAAATAACAAGAGCCTTGATGGCTGAGAAGAATATGCCTCATTGTTATTGGGCAAAAGTCGTGCATCAAGTTACCCCTGAAGACAATTTCATAGGTAAAAAGCCAAACTTATCACATATGAAAGTTTTTTGTTGTATTGTATATATACATGTTCCGGATGAGTTGAGGATGAAGCTTAATCCAAAAGCAAGAAAATGTATCTTCATTGGATACTCCCTTGAGCAAAAGGGATATAAATTTTATAACCCACTCACACGACAGGTGAAGGTAAGCACAAATGTGGTGTTCGATGAAATGTCAAGCTTCTATGCAGATGCCAAAGATGGACTTAATCTTGAACCAAATGACAAAGAAAATGCTAAAAAATTGAGTGTAGAATCTCAAGTTTTGAGTGGACTAGATGCATCACTAAGCAATATGTCCAACTCAAAACCAATGGAGTGGAAGATTGCGTATTTCAATCCAACAAATTCATCAAATACATCCAAGAATTTAAAGAAAAGCATTTTAGAAAAGAGTCTTGGTGAGGAACTTGGATTGCCCTCTGTGAAGGCTTCAGGAGTAAGAAAGGCACATGCAGATGATATAAGGAGAAGTGACCCAAGACCAAGAATATTTTGGAGGATGTGGAATTCAGTGCAACAATTGACATATGATAGTTACATGGCTCGTCATTGTGCCTACATGACAAAGGTAATACAAAATGTTGAACCCTCTTGTTTTGAGGATGCAATTGGAAATGCAGACTTGAAAAAATCTATGGATGAGGGGATGTCTGCACTTTATGGAAACGATACATGGAAGCTGGTTACCATTGCTGCAAGGAAAGAAACTCATAGGGTGCAAGTGGGTCTACAAGGTAAAGCATGATGTTGATGGTAGCATAAGCAGGTACAAAGCATGATGTTGATGGTAGCATAAGCAGGTACAAAGCATGATTGCTAGCAAAAGGATATGCATAGGCATATGGCACTGATTATGAGGAAATTTTTAGCTTTGTAGCGAAAATGTCTATTATCAAGAACAGTTGTTGCAATAGCTACAACAAAAGGATGGACTTTGCATCAGATGGATGTGAAGAATGCTTTCCTACATGGTGAGTTACAGGAAGAAGTATATATGGACCAACCACAAGGATATGAAGATTCAAAGTACCCAAAATATATTTGCACATTGCAAAAGGATTTGTATGGACTTAAACAAGCCCCTCATGCTTGGCATGCAAGGATTGCTAATTATTTGACCACCATTGGATTTTCTATGTGTGATGCATAGCATTCATTATATGTAAGGAAGGGTGATGATGGCATCATGATTATGGCTATTTATGTTGATGACTTGATTGTAGAAGGTGACAATGAAGCCATCATTAAAGAGGTAAAAACTGCTTATGCAAGATTTGACATGAAACTCCAGTGTGTCCTACAGAGCTCAACTTCAGTTTGAGGCGCGCTGAGATTCAAGTATCAACTTGATTGGGCTGCAGCTTCGCGATAACAGACACACTAAGTCTCCATCGCAACCGCCTTCTTCCACGATTGATGGTTTTGGCATTCGCTGGTTCCCACGATTGACGGGTTTTCCCTCTTGACGATTGACGGTTTGGTTTCCTTGTCAGCGACTGATGGTTTTCTTCTCCCGCGATCGACGGTTTTCAAGATTGCTGGTTTTGCCTCTTGACGATTGACGGTTTTCCCTCTTGACGATTGACGGTTTGGTTTCCCTCTCGACGACTGATGGCCTCATCCTCCCGCGATTGATGGTTTGCGCGTTAGTTATGGAAGTGTCAGTGGCGGCAGTCGACTGCTATTTGAGAGTTGCGCCAATTGCTCATTGAGAGTCGCGCCTGTGTTGTTTGCAATTTCAAAACTTACTCGACGCTGTTCTGAAACTTCTAATTGAAGAGTTCTTTTGATACCAATGCGCGTCGTTTCGTTTGCTTCAAAAATCCTAAAGTTTTGGAGAAGAAGAAAGTGAGAGGCTTTTCCTTTAAAGTGAGTTTCCAAGTGGGCGTCGCTGCAATGCTTCCCTTTTCCTAATTGGAAAAGAATGATTCCCTTCATTAGCTCGTAGATGCGCCACTTCACGTGAAATCAAAGAGGGGAGGAGGTTGCAACTTGCGTGGAGATCGAGCTGTCTCAAGCTACTCAAAGTTATAGCTTTACAAAGCGAAGGATCATGAGACTTCTTATTTAATGGGATCAATATATAGAAATTAATAGAACTCGTTTGTCTCTTTTGTCATGGACTTGGCGACCCCCTCTCTTGTGAGAAGTAACCTGGCCCCTCATCCCGGGGAGACCGATAACCTGGCCTCTTTGTTGGAGGGGGGTTCTTGTGCCGCCCTAGGGGCCTTCGAGAGTGTTGAACCCCCCTTGGTCTCCCTCAATAGATCCGCAATTTTGTCAACTCAGGAGGAGCTCAAGAAAGTTTGCCTCGTCGGCCAAATGTTCGGCCCTAAGCCCCCGCTCGAAACTGTGCGACAGTGGCTTCGCAACGAGTGGTTCCCCCGCGGGCTAGTTGTTTGTAAGTGTCAGTTCTTACCGGCAAGCCACCTGCTGCTAGTCTTTGAAAATGAAGATATGGCGTTTCGAGCCCTTAGTGTCGGAACTTGGCAACTCGGCCGGGCGACCCTGTGCCTATTCAGATGGTCCCCTGATTTTACTCCCGACAAATCGAAATTGCTTCGGTACCCCCTCTAGGTTGAGCTCCCTAACCTGCCATACTTCTTGTACAACTTCGTATGGGACATCGTTTCTCCTATCGGCAAGCCGTTGGCCTCACGCGAGGACATTGGTGGTCTCATTTATGAAGGTGCAAGACACTCGTTCAACGCCCGGTGGCACCCTCAAATCTGTGTCGAGGCTGACCTCAGTATGCCACTTCCATCGAAGATCAAACTGGACTTGGGCGAAGGGGATGTATGGGAGCAAGACATCAGCTACAAAAACCTTCCCAACGCGTGCTTTCGCTGTGGCCAACAAGGTCACAGGATCAAAGATTGCCCTTTGAGACGAAAAAGAAAGCGAAATCAAGAAGCCCCCAAAAATGCTCAAGATAGCAATGGAGCATTGAATCATTCGACGAAAGTAGAGGAATTCAAGGGTCCCCTTAATCCAGAAGCTGATGCAGACGGGTTCATCGAAGTCAGAAGAAGAAGGAAAAGAAGCCCTAGGGCCACCTCTGAGCGAAACAACATGTCAGTTACCCCCTCCAGCAACTTGTATTGCAATCTGGAAAAGGAAATCAATGAGTTTGACTACCCGGGTGGGAACCAACTGGAGGGGGACACCGATGTCAAAGGCCTAGAGATCCCTGACAGTAAAGAAACCTTGGAGGAGGTTTACACTACAAGCAAAGAAGACGGCTTTACTACTAGCAACGAAGATAACATGGATAGTGAAAGCTCCATCATCGGATCGACTATTCCGGAAACGGAGCTGAAAACGGTGCCCAGTTCTTCCCAACAGGAGGCATCCCGCAAAGGAAAACAACCTATGGAGTTACCGTGGAAAAGCCCCCACAAGAACCTAATGCTAACTCGGGATCCGATCCGAGCGAAAAAGAAAGATGAATCCAAGAAAAGAAAGGACAAAGTTCCCTCCCGCAAAGAGGGCTCACTACGACAATGATCATCATCTCGTTAAATGCTAGAGGGCTAACCGACCCCTCAAGAGCGATCATCATTGGTCAATGGCTTCGCGACATTAGCCTAAACCCAGATTTTATATGTATTCAAGAGATTAAAATTGACGGAGAAGACCTCTAGAAACGACTCAGACATGTCTCCTCGACCCATGTTTGGATTTCAACGGCGCATCAGCGGGGGTCCGGTGGAACGGTAATCGGTATTAATCAACTCTGGTTTGAAAAGCTTGAGAACTCCATTGAAGATGAATGCCATCGATGGATTGTTGTTTCTTTCGGTGCTCCCTTTTGTTTTACTTTAGTTTCTTTGTATGCACCTAATGGGGAGTTAGAGAGACTTAACACTTGGGCCTCCTTGGACTTGCTCCCCCACAACGTGCTTATTTGTGGTGACTTCAACATGGTTGAGGACCCTATGGACAGATGGATGGGCAAGGGCAAGGTCATCGATAGTCGGGAGAAAGAAACGTGGGACAAAACTAAACTACACTTGGATTTGGTCGAATTCAAAGACTCGAAGGGCTTTTCTTGGTCAAATCTCCAAGCAGGCGAGGACCTGAGGAAAGCTAGACTTGATAGATGCTACATTTCTCAGAGTTTTACTCATCAGTGGGGCCACCCCTCCCTCTCGCAACGCACCGACCTCACCATCTCTGATCACTACCCGATCGTCATCACTTTTCAACCCCCCACCAAGATCCGTAAGGCTCCGTGGTTCCATGCCAGTGTGCCCTCCTTCTCTCTCCCCTCCGTCCATCAAGAAATTTCTGATGTGTGGAAGGAGGCATTCGCCTCTGGCTTGTCCCCAGCCAAGTGTTGGAGAAGTGCGGTTGATAAGTCACGACAGATCATGATTAGATCCAAGAAGATGCTTGAGACTGTGCGACGGGCTCGTAGAGAAGCTCTATATCATAGACTCTGGCGGCTCGAGGAGGAAGTGAACAAAGGAAAATCTCAAGCCCAGAAAGGACTTCGAAAGATCAGAGCGCTGCTGAGATACGAGGAAGAGATACAAAGGAAAAATTTGCAAATTTTCTTCAAGGAGTGGTGGGCTGGCAAAGCCGACAAACCCACCAAAGAGATGTGCCGTATCCTCAAAAGGAAACACAACAGAGAATCGATCCCCTTATTGCTAGACGCAAATGGCAATGTATGCAATACGGAAGAAGATAATTTTGGGATCATTGAAGGGCACTTCACGAGACTCCTGGGGACCTCAAACCCCCTCTCCCACCATAGAAGGGACTGTATGGCTGCCATATCTAGGGTTTCCCCCCACAGGATACCACCCAACCTTCACTCTCTGCTTCATGCCTCTATCTCTGAAGCCGAAATCATTGAGGTCACTGATGCCCTCCCCTCAGGTAAAAGCCCGGGACCCGACGGGCTCACTAATGAGTTCTTTAAATCCTTCAAGTTGGTGGTTGCCACCCCTCTTCGTTTGGTTTGGCAAGAGGCACTCAAGTTTGGCGCGCTTCCTTCTTGTCTCAACAATGGCATTATCAAGTTAGTACACAAAAAAGGGGAAAAGAACAGAATAGAGAACTGGCGTCCCATTACAATGCTCCAAACAGGATACAAGATCATCGCCAAAGTCATTGCCAACAGAATCTCTTGCCACTTGAGAGTGTGGTTAAGCGAGGACCAAAAAGGTTTCATCAAAGGCAGGTCAATTTTGGAAACCATTATAGATATCTGGGAAGGTCTTGAATTTGCAAATGAGTCTAAACAAGAAGTAGTTTTCCTCAAGATCGACTTTGATAAAGCCTACGACAGGCTTGAATGGGACTATATTCTACAGTCGCTACAAGATCTTGGATGTAGTCAGAAATTCACCAAGATGATCGCGACCCTTCTCGGAAACGCATCGACCCAAATCAACATTAATGGAAATCTTTCAAAGGTGATCAAACTTAGAAGATCTATCAGACAAGGGTGCCCATTGGCTCCCCTTCTCTTTGCCATTGCCACAGAAGGGCTTAGCAAGCTGGTGGAGCATCAGGTGGAAGCTGGTAACATTAAAGGCCTTCGTTTGCCGCATGACCAGATCACCATGAGACTTTTTGCCGACGATATGAACGCTTTTGTGCACAATGATAGTACCAGCCTTGAGACGTTCTGGAAGTGTCTTGCTACTTTTTGTGAAGCCTCTGGATCCATAATCAACCACTCTAAGACCGCCTTTAGAGCTATTGGTGGGTCACAGCCCGACCTTCTCATTGATCATGGCTGTCAAATCATTCCGTAGGGCCAAATTTTTTGGCTTCTTGGGATTCCCATGGGGTTTGGCGTATCTATGGAACAGCGGTGGAACTGGGTGCTTGCCAAACTCGAAAACAAGCTTAACTATTGGAGAGGTATGCAAATCAATCTTGCTGGTCGTGCTATGGTTATCAACACGTTCCTCTTATCATCTACCATTTATTTCCTTTCTTGTTGGAGACCGAAAGAGCATGATCTGTCCAAACTGGATAGTATTTGTAGAAACTTCCTTTGGATGGGCGACCACAATAGGAGGGGGGTGCCTAAAATCAAATGGTCCATCTGCACCAGCCATAGAGATAGTGGGGGACTTGGTATCTTGGACATTGGGTGCATGGCTAACAAACTGTCGGCCAAATGGATGATCAAGGCTTGGTGCAACGGGGAGGCCTCGTGGGCCAAGCTGATCTTCAGAAACAAGAATGAGTTGGCGCTCATGGGCTTCCCAAATTGGAAGAATCTTGACATCTTGACCTTGTTGTTTTCCCCGATCCCCGTCTTCCCGAAAGGCTCTAATCTGGTGTGCTCCCTTTGGAAGAGTTGGAATAAAGTCAAAAGCTTCACAAGAATAAGTGAAGACTGGAAGTGGGCTGCCGGTATCAGACAAAACGACTCTATCTGGTTTCCGATCCATGGCATCCGGAGTGTGGAATCTTGGAACATTCAAAATGCCAAGAAGCTATGGAACAAAGGCTTCAAAAAATGGAAACATCTCTGGAAACAAGACACCAACCGCTGGATCAACTTTGAGGATATTGATCCTAGCATCAACATTTCGCATGAAGAATGGAACACGTTGCAAAGCAGATGTCTCGCCTGGGACCGACACAAAGTTCGCCTTCTCATGGGACACGACATGTCGAGCTCGCTTGGTCTCAAATGGCACAATGGGAATAGCCTATCAAAAGTCCCGAACATCAAAGAAACGATCGACTATCAGGTTAACCTCAACAAAAAGTGGTGCCTGTCATGGACGCGGCTTCGGTGGGACATGAAGTTCATGGCTATCTGGCACCCCCTCATAGAAATCAAAAAGTCTGTCCTCTTATGGCAAATCCTTCATCATGGAATCTGGACCAACCTTAAGGCTAGCAAAATTTGTGGGATCCCTCCCTGGTGCAAACGCTGCCACCGGTCTATCGAAGATGTTTCACACATCTTCTTTACCTGCCCCAACTCCAACAGACTCTGGCAGGTGGTTGGAAAGAGAATTAGACTTCAAAAACGTCTCAGTTGGCAGCAAGCCCTGCTGGGAGAAGCGATCGGCTGCTCCGCGACTCTCTGGAACGCCATCAGAGGGGAGGTCCTATGGAAAATTTGGCAGGAAAGATGTGCTTTCAACTTCGGTGACTCCCCCAAGGAGTGGTCAATTGAGAAATCGCTGTTCCTCCTTGGCAAAAGGATTGTCAACTGTAAAAAATCCCCCCCCTTTAGGCATCATCAAGTACTCCTTTTGATCGATAACAAGCTTAAACCCAAGTGGGCCCCACATGAGGGTGATGAGAGGGTAATTAACCTTCTTTGTAATGTCATCTAAGCTCTATAAAAGCTTCCCCTGCTTTGTGGGATTTGGGGGGTCCCGTGGGCACTAGTCCCCTTCTCTTGTACTTTTCTTTATTTAATTCAAGTCCGGGAGAGTAGGCTATTGCCGAACTTCCTTTATATTAAAAAAAAGATTTGACATGAAAGATCTTGGTGTGTTGCGCTATTTCTTGGGCATTGAGTTTATACATATAGAAATAGGTATATGGATGTCACAAAGGCAATATGCCTTGAGTATGTTGCAAGAGTATGGTATGGTTGATTGTAAGATAATTTCTATGCCATTAGATCAAAATTTGAAGTTGGATACTACATCAAGTGAAGCATTGGAAAATGATACTATCTTGAAAATTGTGGGAAGTTTGATATCACAATTACAAGGCCTGATCTAAGCTACACTATTGGACTTGAAATTCAATTTGTATAGGTTCCCAGGAGGCCACATTTGGATGCTCTGAGGTTCACTCTACGTTATGTGAGTGTGAGTTTGGATTATGCATTGTTTTATCAAGCGAATGTACATTTGCAAGTTCATGGATACACCTATGCAGATTGGGCTGGTAGTATTCCAAATAGAAGATCTACTAGTGGCTTTCTATTCTCACTTAGGAGTGAAGCTATTACATGGAGTAAGAAGATGCAACCCACTATTGCTTTCTCGAGTATAGAGGCTGACTATAGAGGTGTTGCAATGGCAGCATGTGAAGCATCATGGTTAGAGATGTTATTTATAGATTTAGGTGTGGAAGTGCAAAAGCCTATCACCATCTATTGTGATAATCTTAGTAGCATACAGTTAGCACGAAACCCTGTTTTCCATGCTAGAAGAAAGAATATCGAGGCACATTATCACTTCATCAGAGAGAAGGTATTAGCAGGCGATATTAATCTTGTTTACATGAGGACAGATGAGCAGGTTGCTGATATTTTTACTAAAGCACTTGGTGCAGAGAAGCTAAAGAAGTTTCAAAAGATGCTTGGATTAGAGGACATGACATTGAGCTTGAGGGGGAGTGTTGAGATATCAAGCTCAACATGTGATGATCCAGGATGACACATATCACTTTTTCATTTCTCTGACGTGTATAGTGCTCATGCTGGTATATGTCACGGATACTTCATTGATCTTTACTAGATTTATCTACCGAGAGTGATGGCACATTTGTTTCTTGCTAGCTCACTCATTCGTGGACATTAGGATTTTCCTTATGTACTATTCTTTATACATTGCACTTGTTGTATTGTTGTTTTAGGTCATTCTTGTACATTCCTTTTATGTAATAGAAGAAGAAGAAGATCATTCTTCCTTGCCTCAATATGTGTGTGTGATCCTATTTGATTGTGAGTGTGTGTGTGTGTGTGTGTGAGCTCTCTTCCTTATCTCCTTCCTCGTGACATGCTTGACCGTAGATGTGAAACTGGTCAAAACTCCTCAAAACATTATAAATAGAACCAGAAAGCTCATTTTTGGGGTTAGCTACTTTGAGGTGTGAGCATTGTAAGAAGGTTCTTGTAATTTGAGCTTATGAATATAAGTAATTCTCTTTCCATTACCTCTTCCTTGTGTGTGTGTGTGTGCATGTGTGTACACCTAGTGTGCTTTTCACCTTCATTTTCATGCACATCACTCATTCATGATCGTCATATCATCCTTACATCTCTGTGGACTCATTCTTGTCTAGAGCAACACACCATATAGAGAATGGTTCGATATTGACGAAGCAAATCTTTTGGAACAGTAAATCTTGGAGACTCTTACTAGCATGATGTACTTGGGATTGGTGTTTTCTTTGTTCAATTCTCATATGGCTCAAAGTTCACTATGCATAATGTTTTCCGCACTTCCCAACTTTCACATAGCCTAATGTCAAATAAGAAACTTTATGGCACATATACAAAGTGGTTTTCTTTGTTCAATCTTTTTGTCCTTTTGTATATCAAAAGGAAATATGATTATTTCAAAAGGAAAAGTTGAATCACTTTATCCTTTATTTTATCTCACAAGAAACACTTGTTAGATTTTATTGAGTAATCTATATCACTTATTGGCATGGTGATTTGGGCCATATTTCTTGTAATGGAATGGAACACCTAATAGTTCAAGCCAGAAACTATGTGGCAAAGCTTGCCTTTTGAACGTACACCTTGCCATTTCATTGAGATACTTGTTCTTCCTCCCAGCAACTCCATTTTTTTGAGTTATACTACATTGTACACCGGTGTTTTATCCCACACTTAGCCAAAAATGAATTAGACTTAGAGGACATATACTCGCCCCTCAATCAAAATGGATAGTGTCCATTTTACATGTTGATAGATTTTTAGTCATAACCAAGAACTCTTTAAAGCACATAAAAACTTAGAAAATTGTTTTCAATGGATAAACCCATGAATGCCTGGAAATTTTAGAAATGAAATTCATGAACTATAGGTAATTTCCAAATGAAGGAATCTGCATAGGACCATAGCTAACACTGTGAACAAGTTGCAATTTATATGTAGCTCTAACTGAACCATCTTGGGGGAATAAAGAACACTGCATTTTACCCAAAATACAGCCCTAACAATTATTATTAGAAGGTGCCTCAAATTTGGACAAAGAGGACAGCGTTTCAAATTTCTATAAGTGAAGCAAATTAGAAAAATTTAGATGACGAAGGGTGCATGTCAGATTTTTGCATCTAATATAGCTTGTGAATCATGAACTACACATGTTGAATGATTCTTAGATTTTTCATAATATATCAACTTATACAACCCATGACATAAAATGCCAGAAGCCATGAAATTATCACCATTCAAGAGATCATGAATTGTACACCTATTACACAGCTACAACAAGAACCCAAAAAATTCTTCAAAACTCTTTTGAGTTCCCATTTTGTAGTGACATAACCCTTGTATTTTTTATCTACTATTGTAAAAATTCCATAAATTTTTTTACTATAGAAAATTTGTATATAGTTGAGTCTTTATTAGCATTTCATTGTATTGAAGGGAAAAGACTTCCCTCTCAAAATCCCACAAGAAAGAAGATTTTTAGGAGTTGTTTCTTTTTATCTTTAGAAGCTTTTCCAAATAAAAAAGGAATTGTATAGGGAGAAGCCCATATAAAGGCCAATACCTCATCTGTAAAGGACCTTTTAGTTGAATGTGAAATGATCTCTCTTCTTTCAAAATCCATATTTGTGCTTTTCCATGTTTTTTGAGTGAATACATTGCTTGATTCTGGCTATGTAAAACTAGTTAGAGTTGCGGAAATATTATCTACCTTGATTTCATCTTTTTGAAATGTCTTGGCTTGATTTAATGTTTTTTTTAAGTGTTTAAAGTGAGAAAGAAAGAGAGAGAGAGAGAGAGAGAGAGAGAGAAGATTATTCTTGTTTTTTCCTATCAGCACATGTCGAGAGCTTCAAAATGAGATAAAGCACACATCAAATGGATCTATAAGAAAGGAGATACATGCATTTTTGTGGTTCAACTTTATGACATCATCAACAAGATTGGTGATACCATCAATAAGCTTGTTGACATCTTTGGAGTCACTTGGGCTTTATACATCATGATTGCATCGTGGAAAAAATGATCATGGACATGGAGAGAATCATGCTTGCAATCACATCACCGTCTACTTGACCATCATGATTGCTTATAGAATTGTGGATTTACATCACACGTGGATCATCCTAGAGGCTATCAAGAAGATGTGCTTCTGATACTTGACTTGACACCCTTCCATCCCATCTGCTTAACTAGGTTGAGGTCTACTCTCCACGAATTGATTTTGAAGTGTGTTAGCATGCCCTACTACTCGACATTTTTTGGTGCCATTGTGAGGGAAATCCTATATCACACTTAGGTAACTTATGTGATGGATATCATGATAGTACAATTGCATTGCTCAAGTAATTTTCATTGCATTGCATGAAGTGACACTCTTCCCTTCATTGACTAAGAGATCATCACACCATCTAGGAAGTCACATCATTGTCTATGAGTGATATGTATATCTTTGTGACCTCATAGGCCAATAAGTTAGGAAAAAGTATTCTCTTTTCCCTTAGTTATTTTCTTTTGTTTTGTTTTTTTGTTCAAGTTCCTCTACTATTGTGTGTTCTTTGTAAGTGTGTGGTTGTACTTGGAGTGATGCCATTGTGAAACACAATGTTTTTCAATTGATGTATTTCGCATGTGGGTTTCTTTTATTGCATCATCAACCTTGAAAAGTGGTTGCATCACAAAGAAGTGGGCTTTGCATCATCATACGGCATCACTACGATGTGTACATCATTGAGTGGCATTATATCTTAGTGATTGCATCAACAAGGAAGCCTAGCTAAAGATCCAAAAGGTACACCTTTTGTGATTGTATTTCTTATGATAGATCTAGTTGTGTGATTGTCTCGCTAAGTTCATGATTTCATCACAAAGAATGAGGTAAAGCATCAAAAAGAAAATCTACCCCAGACCCGTATTTTGCTCATAACTTGAGATACAAATATCCAATTGACAAGTTTGTAACAAGAGCTGGTTCGCATTGGAATACCATTAAAAATGCACTGCATTCCTTGATGCCTCTACTATAACCCCTTACCAATATTTTTCTTATAACTTGAGTTATGAATATTCAATTGATGCCATTTAGATTGGGTTTTGTAATAAGAAGAGGTATAATTTTGTAGGATATTGCAAAAGTTAGTTTGCATTAGAAAGCTGTGAAAAATGCACTCTATCACTACGATTGCATCACAAAGAATGACGTAAAGCATCAGAAAGAGACTCCACCCCCCGTTAATATTTTACACATAACTTGAGCTATATATATGGGAATATTGCAATTTAATTTGGTTTGAGTAAACTATAAGAATAAATACAATTTTCTAGAAGGTTGCAAAAGTTGATTTGCATCAAAAAGTGATCAAAAAATGCACTCTATTGCACGATTGCATCTCAAAGAATGAGGTACAGCATCGAGAAGAAACTCTATCCATGATCAATATTTTGCACATAAATTGAGTTGTTTCAAAATTTGGTTTGCATCAAAAAGCCATCAAAAAGTTCTCTACACATGAGCACATCGCAAAGAATGAGGTAAAGCATTTGAGGTAAAGAATGAGGTAACTTGATATAGAAGTATTTGATCGACACGATTCAACTTGGGTTTAGTAGTTTATAAGAAAAGTTAGATGGTTGCAAAAGTTGTTTTCCATCAGAAGGCTATCAAAATGTGCTCTATCACATGATTTCATAGCAAAAAGTGAGGTAAAGCATTGGAAAGAAGCTCAACCCCTGATCAACATTTTCTTTATAACTTGAACTAGAAATATCGGATTGATGCAATTTGACTTGGGTTGGGTAGCTTATAAGAAGAAATTAGTTCTTATAAAATTTTGCAAAAGCTAGTTTGTAGTGAAAGTCCGTCAAAAACATGCTTACGTAATTGGAAGTTATACACAATCAAAAGTGTGTTCCTTAAGAACATCCAAGATGTCTTCTTCAAGTCCATTGGAGGTTTGTTATTGGAAACCATTGATAAGAGTGTTCTCGACGACCATCAAAGGTGAGTTTTGGCTTTTTCTTTAGTTGTTGCTTTGGTTCAAGCCATTAACAATCACCACACACAAAGGGAATTGGTTGGTATAAGAAAAGTAGGGGGAACATGTCGTTGACTTTCACCTTTCATAACCCACAGACACACACATTACCCCTCTCATGGCCTGTAACTCATTTGGTTTTTATTTTTTGTACATGCATTGGAAATTAAAAAACACTAGGCCAACAGAAATCTATCAAGGGTTATCTTTCTTCAGTAGGAAGTAGCTACAAATCCTTTTGTCACATGTGCCAACACTCATCAAGTTGTGATTTTGAGTTAAATTGGGACCAGATGGTATCTTTTGGAGACATGCATATAAACCCCATGAATCCCAATGAGGCAAGGCCGTCTAGTAGAGACTATCAGATAATTTTGGAGTTTCAAAATTTCAATGTCCATCAAACATGCATTTATTTAGATGGTCTCAAGTGACAAGTAGTTATGTTTAAAAACCCTAACTACTTAATTGTGGATCCACACCCGATAGTTACTTTGTAATGAACACTATGGGGATAAGGGAGGAATTTTCTATCTTCTAACTTTCAACCTTGAGTACACAAATGAGAAAGATGATAGTAATTTTGTTTGGGATGAGGGACAAAGATACACCTTAGATTCCACCCATGCCACCAAAAGGAATGACTATATCAGGCATGTGTATAATCCATTTCATTAAACCAAAACCTTTGTGGAAGTCCATCTATTTGGATAGGATACTTCAAAAGAGATATTGGACTAATAATGCAGGTAACCCTCTTGCCAAGAGAGGGGTAGTCTATGTGTAGCACAAAAAGTACATTCTGAGTCTATTATCTGAGATCAAAGACAAGGTAGGCAAATCTTATTGAGAAATTACAGAACATGAGAAATTTTTTGCATGACCTAATCCTTAGTCTTCTAGAGGTAATGTAAGACCTAAAGGATCATATAGGCAAACCAAAGGGCTTTTGCCTATAGTGAATGTGAATCCTTTTGATATTCCATACCCTGATAAGGATGTCAACTCTAGATTTCTTGAGGCACCTCCATAAAGATTCTAAGTAAGAGTGACACCGCAAGAGTGACATTATCATGTGGCACCAAATAAGAGCCATCCACGGAAAAGAAAAAGAAGAAAATAAACTAAGATGGAAACAACATTAGGAGAAATTCAGTCAAAAAAATGGGAAAATAAAGTAGGGATCCTAGAAAAAGAGTTACAAGAGGCATGCACTAAAGGTTCTCAAGAAAAATAAGTTGCATAGAATAATAAGAAAGCTTCTAAGAAAAAGAAAGTGGGTTGTACTTGCATATCCACTCCCTAAGGACTTAGAAATTATGTTTAGAAGGCCCAAGTAAAGGATGGCCCTAACATGGAAACACATTTTCAATATTACCTTGAAACCCAATTAAAGAAATAGAGGCTTAGCATGTGCAAAAAACTTGTTGAGTTATCTCAAAATTTTCTTGAAGAAGTTATCCTAGTTAATTGTAGTCCAAAAGCCCATTCTCACTGTGATGGATCAAGAGCTACACTTATCGCATGTAGGACCTAGCAATGAAAAAGATTCAAAATAAAAACTCATTGGGACTAGTGTTGTCACAAAATTCAATCGAATCTTTGGCTCTAGAACCTATTGGTGATATGATAAATAACCAAAAGGAGGACAAGCTAGAAATTAGTTCAGTAACCCGTAAAGTAGAAGAGAAATGTTTTGAATACATTTGGTTGGGATCAAGTTCAAGAAGTGAGATGGAAGAAAGAGAGAAAAGATGGGGGGAAAACTACCACTAAAAGAGGTTCAACATCATGAAGAATCTCAATTATTTGATTATCATTTCAATGAGAGTGTTTCATTTATCAATCTTGTGGTATAGGAAGAAGAAGAAGACAAAGATCTCATGGAATGGCCAAAATACATGGGAGTGTGCAAGCAAGAGTCCATGGTTTAGAAGGAAAATTCCATTAGGTGTCATATGTCCAAAATAACAAAGAGTATACCAAGCATAGAGTTATTGAAAAATACCCAAGTGAAATGTAGCTTAATAATAGAGGAACTTTTGCATGCAAAGCCACACTCATGGAAAAAAATGGCCAAACACATGGACAAAAAGTCCACTCAAACCAAATCTTTAGAACCTAAGTCAATTCGAGATAGTGTGAATGTGAAATAAGTGCCAATTGATAAGATAGGAAAGAAGAAGAGGGCATGTGTTAATGGATTGTTCATAATATCAATTTTCAGGGAAACTCAAGAGCGAGAACCATTATTGGTTCAAGATGAGAGTTCAGATGATGATGACTTAGTTTTCGTTCATATGGAATCCGAGTTTGATTCTAAAAAGGAGTTCTTGAGAGAAGTTCATGTTGATGATTGTCTTAGGGATCCTCTAAATTATATGTATCCCCTATTGAGAAACTAAATGAGGAAAGTGTTACCTCAATAGAAAGAAAGTCAAATAACTTTGAGCCTCCTGAGCATTTCAAAAAATATGAGGTAGAAAGTCAAAAAATAGTAGTTTTAAGAACCAAAAGAGAGCTTGGGATAGGGGATTCTTATGAAAACCAAGAGATGAAGAAGAAGTTGATTATCATGATAGAAGAAAGAGAATAAAAGTGCACATATATTAGGAGTGATGTGTAAGAAATGGAAGACACTCAATTAAAAGAATTGTTCCAGTAGTATAAAGATATTTTTATTGGCCTTATAGAGACTCAAAGGGTGTTGAACCTTATATTTGTGCCCATAGAATCCTTATGGTAGCTTATGCAAAACCCTCTAAATAGAGGTCTTACACTTATAGTGATGGACATTTGACCAAGATTAAAAAGGAGATAGATAAACTCTTAGAAGTAGGATTCATAAATGAGATTGAGCACACTGAATGGGTGTCCCCCAAAGTGGTCTTGCCCAAGAAAATTGTAAAGTTAAGAGTTTGCATCAATCTTAAAAAGGTTAATGTTGCTACCATCAGAGATAATTATCCATTGTCGACCACTGATCATCTCTTGGAGAGGGTATCTGGCATGGAATTTTTTCCTAGATGGCTTCGCAGGCTCCAATCAAGTTGCAATTGCACTTGAAGACCAACACAATAGTGTCTTTGCTACAGAGTGGGGGATATATGTATTCAAGGTTATGCCTTTTGGTTTGACTAATGCCTCTGCAACTTTCCAAAGACTAATGTGCCGTGTATTCAAAGAGTTTCGTAGGAAATCTTTGGAGGTTTATGTGGATTACCTGTGTACACACTTTGCACTATGACCTTAGCATATTCCTATGGTGGAGAAATTTTTGCTAAATGCAGACAATATAGAGTCTCCTTGAATCTTGAGAAATGTGACTTCATGATGAGACAAGGAAAATTTTGGGACATATTGTATCGAAGAATGGAATTTCCATACATGGAGATAAGATCAAAGCCACACTTAATGTGCCAAAGCCTAGGAATGTCAAGGAATTACAGGCCTTCATGGGCCATTGTGGCCTAGCTATGTGATCAACACATAGCTAGGCCACTCTATGTGTTGATCACAAAATTTGAATGGATTGAAGAGTTTGATAAAGCCTTTGAAGAGTTCAAATACAAGCTTGTCACAACTCCCATACTAAGAATGTTTTATGGGAACAAAATCTTCCATGCGCATGTTGATGCTTCAAATGATGCAATAAGTTGTATATTAGTGCAACCTAAAAAATGAGGGTAAGCTTCATTTCCCCATTGCCTACACTAGTCGACATCTCAATAGTCTAGAGTGAAACTACACCATGATTGAGAGAGAAGTTTTAGAATTATATATGTAGTCAAAAAATTTAGGCAATATTTTCTTGCAAATAAGTTTAAATTTTTTATCAAACAAATGCCCTTCTCTGCCTTGTAAATAAGAAAATACTTGGCTGGGAGGAGATTTATCTCATTACCTTGTGGTGGTCATGATTGTGTTTCTCTCTACATTGGTATCATAGTAGGTTGGTCCCCAAGGAGGCATCAAAGCCATTCGCAAGTCATGTGAGCTTTTTCCCTTCACTGCTAAAAAGTAACCTTGTAGAAGGACACCCAGAGGGTGACAAATCCCCTAGAGAGTCCCCCACAAAGAAAAGCGCCCCCAAGGTCCTTATTCAAACCACAAAGGTAGACATGCATCTATAGGCACCCAAGACGAATGATGGTAGCCTGCAAGCATATTCCAAGAGAGCACTTCATCCTCTCTTATGATTTGAAGGGCATATGGTCATGCAGTGCATTATATAGGTGTCTTAGGTCACTTTTCCATATCATGTGGGATTTATGCACCTCTAGTTCTCCCTCATTTGCTACTCGTAAAAAAAATTGTCTTTCCTCCTCTCTTTGGTAGTTGATGAATATTCTTTCTTTGCATATGTCAAGATCCAAGAGCTATTTGACCTCTCACATCCTGAGCAAACGAAGTTGAGATTGCCTCTTCTCAAGCTTCTACTAAGGCAACCTTGACTTAATATCCTTTACAAAGGTTGAAGCTTACTTATTTCCAAGCTTCTCAAAGATTGACAAACACTTCTTTTCTTGTTCCTTTGGAGAAGTCAAAGTAGCTTAGCCTCTTCTTTATCTTACTTTCCAAAACCAAGAACTTTTGATTTCATCCATGTAGGAAGGGTGGTTTCTCTACTTTAAGAGGTGAAGACAAGGCATCCTTTTACTTCAATTAAAGGTCTAAATAAGCATCAAGTGATCAAGTGGATGTGAAGGAAGGAGATTGAGGTTAATCAATGTCACAATTCTAGCACTCTTGGCTAGAAACGAGTCTACATCAAGTCAAGGAACTATTTTTGTACAATTTTATTTCTCTTTTGATTTCAAAATTCATGCATCCCACTTTCTTTTGAGTTTCAAAGTTAACTAGGTATGTTAACATACAGGGATCAATGTCTAGGCTAACGTATTTAGAGCATTTTCATGGACATCCTAGTCATGTTGCATCCCAAAAGCATCAAATACATGATAAGTTTACATTAATTTTACTAGACATATCAAAGATGGGTTTAAAAGCGAGCCATAATAGACCAGGTGGACTAAAAGAGCATGTGAGTGAATTAAAGGAAAAGTTGAATGTGTTTATGCAAGCTCAAGAGGAGATGGCTAAAATGTGGACCTCCATGCCTAAAATTAAAGATCATATGGGAATGATTTTAGGCTTGTTTCAATTTAGGGAAGGGGAGAATTTTTGAATCTGATTAGTCATGTAGGGGTGAATCCGATTCAAAGAGAGTCTCCAAACTTGGAAGTTCAAGGTGATTCTATTTATAAAGTCAATGAGATTCTGGGACCTCATATTCTACTTCCTCATTGATTACCAACTCATTTTTAACAAGTACTTGAATTTAATGAGTATAGCTCCTCTTTTGGCTATTCCCAACCCTTTTGCTACTAGAACATTAGCTTCTAGTGCAAAGGAAGTATCTTTTTCCAAAGATCTTTGTACCCCTCAGTTTCAAGTAGAGGAACATGATTGCAATAAAGATACAGTTATTACCTTCTTACATAAGTGGTAGGACTTGCATCATCTTTGAAATACACCTGAGTCTTGCTAAGTCTTAGAAGTTAGATTATCCCTAGGTCCTAAAGCATACAAATGGTAAATGAGCTTGTATGAGTCCAACCAAGTTTCTAGCACTTGGAACTAGTTCCAAGCACTATTCAGAAAAGAGATTTTACCCCAAAATGAATACAAAAGGAACTAATATCTTCCAAATTGGTAAGTCTCTATCTTATTGTGTTTCCAAGTATCAAGAGATTCTTCTTAAGTTGTAAAACTTAGACAATTACCATAAAGTACGTGGATTTGTTAGATATTTAAATTGGAATATAAAAAGTGAAGTTAAAAACAGTGCCCTTAAGACTTTGGAAGATGTTATTCAAAATGCATTGATATATGAGGTTCACTTAAAGGAAAAAAGTGTTTCCCAATTGGGTCAGTTTTTATCCAAATGTAAACAAAGTAAAAAGTTATCCCTCAAAGAAGTCTCGAGTTTCCCAACCTTGCTTGGCAAAAACTTACAATAAATCTATGAAGGATAAGTTGTGACCCTAGTCACCTAAGCTGATTTTGTCACCTAGGGTAGAATCAAAACCCATCAAACAAGATAAGGGTAAAGTGAAACAAGTAAACCTCATTCAAACAATGGACTTAAGTAAAATTCAAGTGTACAAACAAGCAGATGTGTTAGATCAAGATGTTTCTCATCAATATAACTTAATAGATAAGATGTGGGATCCTTCTTAGTTTGGACCTCATGATTTTGTTAAGTTGCATGGGATGTTGTTAAGCAAAGATTGAGATTCATGGTTGATGACCTTGACACCCACAATTCACGGTTGATGACCCTGACACCCACACAATTGCAGAAGTTGTGTGTTGCACGAAGCATTGAAGTAAAGCAAATAAAAAACAAATAAGAGTTACAAGAGTGGAGGGGAAGCATAAATGTAGATCCATTTTTTTCAAAAGAAATACTCATTACTTATTAACAAAGCCCATCTTGATGTATAACAAGCCTTGTAAATGCACTAGAGGAGACCACTAATTGCATAACCCCTGCCATGTATAGTACTTTTGTATATATGCTAGCTCTAGGAATAACTTTTAGAAGTGTCAAGTGCATTTGTCTGAAAGGATCTAATTAAGGGCACATGTATATAAGTCAAAATCTTTTCATTTTGTGGAAGCTCTTGTCATTTTGAATAGAGAACTAACTTGAAGAAGTGTAGTCCCATAAATCCTCTTTTTTTACCTCGTTCCTCCTTCTTTGTGAGCTCTCATGCATGCCTATGGTATGGAATGTGTGCCTAGCTAAGTTGTTTACCCCTTCACCTTCTTTTCTCATCATTCTATCATGTATTCTAGGTGTTAGGAGTGTTAGAGAGTAGGTAGGTAATTCTCAAAGCCAAGTTTTTGGGTCATAGCTTTGCATAGGAGAGTCAATTGCAAAAGAAGCATGTCGTTGAGAGGTTTGAGATGAAGCCACTATTGACTATATTTTGATCAGCTAAGAGATATGGTTGTTTTAGTGTTGCTTATTGTGTGTATGTCAGACTACATGGCTGAGTGAGTAGGTGGTGTGAGTGTATGTTTACTTGCCTTGGGTGCCTCTTTTTCCATTCCATGTGGTAACCATCATTTAGGTGCATGCTTCTATGCTCGTGATTGGATCAACTCTTAGGTTGAAAATTTAGCATGTTTAGGTTAAGACACAATAATTATTCTCATAGGACATGTGATTCCTATTTCTGATCACTTTTCAAAGAGTGCTACATATTTTCAACATCGTTCTCGAGGACCAATGCCTATATCAAGGTTCTGTGATGGTTATAACTTTGTTGTGTAGTAGATGTGTGTGAAATGTTATGTGTACTAGTGGCTCAATTCATTCTTGCACTTACCATACACCTAGCTACTTAGAAAAGTATGTAGTGATTTCTATTAGGGTAAGTGTAGTTAGGACCATAGTAGAGTAGAGTAAGGTGAGTTAGAGTGAGTTTGTGATAGTTGTTGGAGTTTAAGGTCTATGGAATCACACAAACAACACAAGGAAGAAGAAAAATTTTGGAGCACAACACAATAAAAAATGTATTACCAAGTGAATGTACAAAAGATAAGTGACCCATTATGGTTATATGCATATATATAAACCAGGGGGAAAAACCTCCTAAAGAGTGGGAAAAGTGCCCATCATTACCAAACTATATAAAAAAATCCCCCACAGAGTGATGTGATGAGCAATGAGTTGGCACTTATCTATAAGGAAGTGCTAATCTATGTGGAAAGATATCAATCCACAAAAGGAAGTAAGTCCAAAGCTTTGCAAAAACCTTCAAACTTCTCCCTCGGCAAAGCCTTTGTGAAAAGGCCTGCAACATGATCTTATGGTGGCACATGAGCCAAATTGATCTCTCTAGTAGAGAACCTCTCTTGACACAATGATAGTGCACCTCATTGTGCTTTGTGAAAGCATGGAAGATGGGGTTTCTTGCAATTGCCAATGTGCTTTGACTGTCAGTGAAGATGGTGGTGGCAAAAGACTGAACAACACCCAAATTAGCCAAACTGCATCTGAGCAACACACATTCAACAATCATTGTGAAAGTTTCCCTATACTCAGCCTCACAACTACAACACGCCATAGTAGGCTACTTCTTGATCAACTAATATATGCATGATCTACCAAGCATGAAGCAAAAACCACTCATGGACACATGAGTGTCATAGCAACCAATCGAGTCTGAGTCAAAAAAAGCATGTAATTATAGTGGTAATAATCCCCCCTTGGGATAAAACAATCAAAGTAGTGAGGTACAACTCAAGTAGCAAAAGATGTGCTTAACCACCTCCCAATGCTTCACACCTACACAATGCATAAAATTGCTCATCTGAGAGACAACAAATTGAACATCAAGCTAAGTTATGCATAACTGAATCAAACATCCAACACCTTTCTAATAGAGAATAAAAACAAATGCATCTCTAGCATCATGAAGACTCAACCATAAACATGTTTCCATGGGAGCCACAATAGGTTCGTAGTCTTCAAGGCCAATATGCTATAATAATGTGTCAATGTATTTTGTTCTAGACAAAGCTATTACCCCATCAACTTGCATTATCAGAATTCCCAACTAATGATGCAAATGCCCCAAATCGGACATCAATCAGCCTTAAATTTGACAATATTCTTCTCATTAGGACCAGTGAGCATATGTCATCAACATATACAACAATGACCAGTACATCATCTACATGCTTAACATATAAGGTGCTCTCAATGAGATTGTTCTCAAAACCATGGACTAGCAACTAGGCATGTATCTTTTCATACCAAGCACATGGTGCTGGATTCAAACCATATAATTCCTTTTTCATCATGCACACTTTGTTTTCATTCCATTTCTACACAAAACCATGGGTTTGAAAAACATATGCTTCTTCATGTAAATCACCATTCAGAAATGCAGTTTTAATGTACGAGTTATGTACATTCCAAGCATGATAATTTGAAAGCACACAAAAGCTATGAATGGTGGTCATTCGTCATGTGGGAGCAAAAGTCTCATCAAAATCAATGCCTCTCTCTTGATCATAACCTTTGGCAACAAGCCTAGCCTTATACCTATCAATTGTTCCATCATGCTTACGTTTCATCTTGTATACCCATTTAGTGACAATGGCTTTTTTGCCTAGAGGCAAATCACATAAAGACCAAGTACCATCCTTTAATGCAAATGAAGCACTATGAGAGCTTGAACGAGTATTACATGACAAAGGCACATCTAATTTTCTATCTCTCAAAGTTTGCATGATCCATTTAGGCATATTTTTAGCATGTTCTATGGTAGCCCTCTCATCAATAAGTGCATCATGTAAATTTGCATAAAAAATGGAATGATCTGCATTATCATTTGGAATGTGTAAAAATAAATTGCCTCATTTGGACCGACACTTGACTATCCACTTGTTAAAAGAGGCAGCTAAGTGTCATACATATCCTTGAAGCTAATTGATGTCTCCTTGGTACATGAAAGTAATGGCTTAATTGTATCTTCCACAAAGGCAACATCATGCCTAAGCAAAATGTTTTTAGTTTGTGGATGATATAGCCAATAGCCTTTGCTCTCCTAGATCTACCCAACAAAAATACATTTCACTGCTTTGTCATTGAGTTTTTTGCATTGTTGTTCAAGCATTAATACATATGCCCGACAATCAAAAAGACATAGATGAGCAACAGATGGTTTGGGACCATGCCAAGCCTCATATGGATTGATCGATTGTAGTGCTTTGCTAGGACACCTATTAAGTATGTTGCACACATAACAACCTCAAGCCAAACGTTTTATCCCACACTCAATGGGAAATGCATTAAAATCAGAAGACATGTATCCCTCCCCCTTTCGATCAGAATGGAGGGCGCCCAATTTACTTGCTGAAAAATTCTTAGCCATAACCACAAATTGTTTAAAACACATAAACACTTTAGACTTTGCTTTCAATGGATACACCCATGCATGCCTAGAAAATTCATCAATAAAATTCACAAAGTACAGGTAGTTTCCAAATGAAGTTGTATGCATAGGATCACAAACATCATTATGAACAAGTTGCAATTTGTGAGCAACTCAAAGTAAACCATCTTTTGGGAAGGAGGAACGCTAAATTTTGCCCAAAATACAATCTTCATAGACATGTTTACAAGGTGCATCAAGTTTGGGCAAAGAGAACATTATTTCATATTTTTGCATGTGAAGCAAAGTGGCAAAATTCAGATGACCAAAGCATGCATGCCAAAGCTTTGCATTTGAGATAGCCTAAGAATCTTGAATTGTACATGCTAAATCATTCACATATTTTTCATAGTCTATGAGCTTATACAAGCCACAACATAAAATGCAAGAAGTAATAATAACATCACCTTTTGAGATATCATGAACTCTACATCTATCATCAACAAACTTGAGAACCAAGCCAATCTTGGCTAATGTTGAAATTGACAACACTTTTTTCTTAATCCTTGGCACATATAGAGCATTTGGCAAGGTGAAATGATTGCCATCAATAGTAGTCAAAATGATCTTACCAACTCCCATTATAGGATAAGCGGAGTTGTTAACACATGTGATAGTAAGCTCAAGTGAACTGAAGAAACTATGTTGCAAGGTGATATGTTTGGTTGCCTCACTATCAAAGCATCAAACATGCGAGTCTACTATAGACATACACTGCTCATGAGAAGATGGGTCATAGCTACACACAATAGTAAATGCCCATTCTTCATTATGAACAAGATTAGCAGACTCAGTTTTAGGTGTAGAGGCCTCTCCAACAACCATTCAACCTCTTTCTTCTTTGCCTCTTTTGTAGAAATTTTAGCATAACTCCTTATGACATGATCATTTGCCTTAGATTACTTGCAAACTTGATTTTGTTTTTCTATTTTCTTATCATCTTTCTCTTCATCCTTTGAATTTGAAACATTAGTAGGTCCTAAAGAGGGAAAAAAGTTCCCCAATGGTCCCAAGTGTGTTTGTATAACTACTAAAATAGATCAACAATAGTAGGTTAGATTTACCATCATTTGTATATATCTCCAGAAATCGTACTTCTAATTTGTGTGTATTCATTATTTGTGTGAGAGAGAGCAGCAAGTATCATGGATTTTCAAATTGCATGTGTGGCTCAAAAAAGTTCAAAACTTTGAGATAGCATTCTCAAGGTAAGCACTACAAGTACCTAAATTCATTTTTCCAAAATGATATCTAACTAAGATTATTGAGTGAAACCCTAGAAGTTATATAGTCATATTTTTGCTTTCTAAGAAATTTCTTGAGCAATTAAGCACATAATGGGATTGAGGAGAGCGAGGGCAGTGCATATTTCATTAAAACAATCATTTCAACTCACATAAGTCCAATTGTCATGACACTTAGGTTTATTCAGGTGTCGTCGACACCTGATCCCTAAAGTACCACAAACACTTGGCCTCTGTCATCGACATTTGTTGAGTGTCATGACATTCAAGTGGTATCTCCACTACCTACCAAGTATCATCAACACCTTGGAGATGTCATCGACATCTAAGTGTCATCAACACTTGGGAATTGTTGACACCTTCAAGGCATCACAACACCATATTTTTGTGGGTCAAGTATCGCCAACACTCCCTGAGTATCATGGTAACTTTAACACATGACAAGTGTTGC
This sequence comes from Ceratopteris richardii, assembly GCA_020310875.1. Classification (NCBI taxonomy): domain Eukaryota; kingdom Viridiplantae; phylum Streptophyta; class Polypodiopsida; order Polypodiales; family Pteridaceae; genus Ceratopteris; species Ceratopteris richardii. The sequence goes on from CM035409.1 coordinate 80,048,972, forward strand.
CAACACTTAGGTTCCATGTGTTGTCTACTATGTGTAAGGTGTCACCATTGGGAAAGATGAAAACTTATGAAAACATGCAAGACCTCATCTAAGTGTGGAAACTATGTCTACCATAGAGGGATAGTACCACACCTCCTTGAAATTTGTTTTGACAAACTATCATGGTGGTTTTGTCTAAATAGACAAATTCAATTGATCAATAGTGGAGCTTTGACACACTTAAGGAATTGAGGTAATATATAGACAGATATTTAAGTTTGAGGGAGGTTTTTACATAGGCAAGATGGGGAGCCTTTACATGGTAACTCATCATCAAACGAAAATCAATGTATTTGGGCAACTTCTACAAGATGAGCCACTAGCCAATCCTAGGGACAATGAAGATCCAATTAACATGCCTAGGGGAAAATCAATAGTAGTAAGAGTCTTGAGGGGAGACATGATTCCTCAAGATAATGATCTAGTAGAGTTATACTTGATTAAGGGCATGGATAAGGTCTTGTGGGTTGACCCTCCTTGCATTGGGAGTGGTCCCAAACTTTCGACCATCTACAGCTTACAAGATCTAGAGGAGACTACAAGAGTGACATATCTAGATAGATCAAGAAGAAACACAAGGAGATTATATAATCAGACAAGGTTAGGTACACTTATATGGGTCAACCTCTATTTCCTATAAAGAGACAAACTTTAAATTTAGTCTTAGACCTTCTCACATATCCAAATACATGAAGAACCATTATGATGGCTAAGGAGACCCATATGGTCATGTGGATAAATTTAAACAAGTAATGAGAGTTGACCAAGTAGATGATATTTTTCACCTAGTATGAAGCATTTGGTATGACCTTGGTTGGTACGGCTTTAGCTTGGTTTCAACCATTGAACATAGCTAACTATGCCAACATAGATCATATCTTGGATGAGTTTATTTGTGAATTTGCAAAGAGAGGATTTAGGCATGACACTTCATCTTTAACCCATAGTTTTAAACAAGCCAACCATGAAACTATAAGGCTAGCAGCCATGCATGTCAAATAGTATGTGGATATATGCCCATAGGTAGAATGACCTTCTCATGCAAAACTTATCTCTTTGTTTTTAGATGGACTGTTAAATGGAGGATTAAGGACTTTAGTATATGTTAAGATGCTTGACAAGATTGACGCATGCCTAAAAGAGTGTATAGACCTCAAAGGCCCTTGAATAAGGAATTGAAGTTATCCCAAACTCACCTAAGTCAATATATTTCACGAGTGTAGCCTCTTGCCATAAATCATCTATGGATGATTTGGTAGAATTAGTGGCTAAAAGGATGGGTGTGCAGACTCAAAACACTTTGAGAACATATGCTCTTCAACCTACCAAGATGCCTATGTTGAGAAAATGTTTGCAGTGTGAAGGGGACCATCGAACCCGGAATTGTCCTTGGGGCAAGTCTCCAGCATACCCCCTTTTACCTATGAGAGACCACAAAGGCTAGAAACTCCCTTGCTGCTACATTGTGTGGAAGTTCACCAATCACCCAACACATAATTGTCCATATAATCAACAAAAAGTGAGGCAACGCCCAAATATCCATACAACTCATATGCTTATCCTCTAAGAGATCAAGAGAGGGAGTCTCCAAGGTATCCACAATATCGAGGATCCCCTTTGGCTCGGAGAACAAGGGAACAACAGAACTACCCTCCACCTCAATGTGTCTTAGGACAACAATCTCCTCATCCTCAAAGCATAGTGCCAATAATATACTCAACCAAAACATAACACAAAGCGAGCAGTAGTTCAAGGTTTCAATCGGAATCATTCAATCAGGACTATGATAGCAAATAATTAGAGTATTGCTACTATGCAAACCCCTCCAATATATATGGAAACTCATACAAGCAGCAATACTATGAGTACAAAAATTATTTAGGCTCACATGGAGTAGAGTATGCTAAGAGACACTTGAATTGACTAAGTTGTTTTTTGAACATCTATATCGACTTTATGATCTCCCTCACAACATAGTTTCTGATAGCCACAAAGTCTACAGGCTACTTTTGGACAGTTGCCTTTAGTTGCTTAGGTATGAGATTGTCCAATTGCTAAATTTGTTTGCAAGAGTTCAAAGCATTCAATAACTAGTTTCATTTTGTTTATACTTATGTATGGGTTTGAGTCAAGAGAACCTCATAAAGTAGGACTTCAACATGAACGAGTTCAGTTTGCACAAGATTTCTTGAATGAAATGAGTTTTAAACTTAGTTTAGCCATGAAAATCTTGAAGAAAACCCAAGATTGAGCTAAACCTTATGCTGATCCATGAAGAAGGAAACTTTCTTTTGAAGTTGGAGATCAATTATATCTTCAAGTTCCTAAAAATTATGAAACTCTCAAGAGTAGTCCATGTCCTTCAGAAAGGTTGGAACTTTAGCTTATGAGTTGGATCTACCCTCAGAACCTTGGGTACATCTAGTTTTTCATGCGAGATGCTTAAAGAAAAAGTTAACCGAGTTTGACAGTTTAGTTTCACTAGAAGTAATAGTCCCACCAATCTCAATATAGTTTGTTCCTCATGAATCTATAAGTATACTACGTACTACAGGTAAACATACAAGAAGTTACTTGTACAAAGAGTGTCTAGTCAAGTGGAAAGATGAAATAGAAGAAGAATGATCTGGGAACGAGTAATTTCTATTTAAAGTAGATTCCCCTATTTTCAAGTTGAATAGGAGGCAAATCCCACTATAACAGATGAAAACATGCTCTATATCCTTTGGATCATGGATCTAGGGTGTACCTACAATTATCTATAACTCCATTTTTAGGAAAAAAATATTTTCCAAGTGGGGAAGAATATTATAAAGTAAGGTGTTTGGTCTATCTTGTGAGGGCTTAAATCCTAGATGGATTTAAGTACAAATTTTGTGCTCTTAAAACCAAGAGTTGTGATGTGGCCTAGTAGTTACATGGTTTGAGCCTCTAGTGGGAGGTCCTGGGTTCAATTCCTACAAGAAGTAGGGGAGTGGAGTATTTTACTCAAGCCCAAGCCCAACTTTCTAAAAGGTTCTAACTCTAGTTAACTAAGCCACTTGAAGCACATGTAGTTACATGATAAACACTTGTATGGTTAACATATGTCTGTCAAATTTTTGTATTTGTGTCCATGGGCTAAGTGAGTGGTTTGCATTCACTCATTCCAAATATGAAAAGAACATCCAAAAAATACCTCCTTTGCATCAAACAAATACCACGTTTTCCATAAACAACTTTAATTCCTAAAAAATATTTCAGCTCTTTAAGATCTTGAATTTTAAACTCCTTACCAAGATTTCTTTTGATACCTTTAATCCCTATAACATCAATCCCTATCATGATGAGATGATCAACATATATGCAGATATATACCTCTCTATTTTCTTCCTTCTTGATGTATAATGAGGGATCTACACTACTTGGGTTGTATCCACACTTAGTTAGATACTCTACCAATCTCTGATTCCATCTTCATGATGCTTGATTCAAGCCATAAAGTATCTTCTTCAACCTACAAACAAAGTTAGGATGTTTTTCATCTTCAAATCCAACTAGTTAACTCATGTATACCTCTTATTGTATTTATCCATTGAAAAAAGCATTTTTGATGCCGAGCTGGTATAATGGCCATCTCCTTGAAGCAATGATTGCTATTAAAGTTCTAATTCGATTCCCATCTTTGCAACGAGGTTGAAAATTTCATCATAATCTATGCCTTATGTTTGTCTAGATCCTTTGACACCAATTTAGATTTGTGTCTAGCTACTAAACCATAAATGTTCCTCTTTACTTTAAAAACCCATCTGTTTGGAACAATCTTCATACCTTCTTTCTTTGGTACTAGTTCCCATGTGTGATTATCTTTGAGAGCTTTGAACTCCTCTTTCATAGCTTGCTTCTATTCCTTTTGTGTGCAAGCTGCAAAATGTTTTTCCATGAAATTACCATAACTCAACCTTTGAATTTACCTTGTCCTTGAGGATATTCTTTCATTGCCTTTAGAAAGTTGTTTCTTCAACCTATTCATCTTTATCTTCAAAGTGATCACTTCTTCATATTATTTTTCATTTGCATCTATCTCACTATTTTGAGCAACACTTGCTTCTTTAGCTCTATTATAAGCTGAATTTGGAGATGAAGAATGACTTCCAAGTCTCCCCCTCCATGTTGAACATTATTCATTTGATGTAGATGCCTCTGGACCTGAAATTTTTATGCTTGATTGTTGAACTTATCTTTTATTAGTTCCTGCATAATTTGTTGGAGTTAGACGTCTGTGGAAGCACGTGAACAACACAAGGAAGAAGAAGAAGCTCGAAGCACAACACACAATACTGAATGTATTACTAGAGAATGTACAGAGATAAGTAGCCCATTAGGGCAATAGGTGTATCTACAATCTGGGGGGAAAAAACCTCCTAAAGAGGGAAAAAAGTGCCCCGGCGGTCCTAGTGTGTTCACACACATCACTACCTAAATATATCAACAAATCCCCCTGAAGTGATGCGGTGAACAAGGAGCTGGCACTCATGTATAAGGAAGTGCCAAGCTATGTGGAAATCAATCCACAAAAGGAAGTAAGCCCAAAGCTTTGCGGAAAGCTTCAAACTTCTCCCTAGGCAGAGCCTTCGTGAAAAGGTCTGCAACGTTCTCCTGCGTGGGCACATATGCCAAGCTGATCTCCCCAGCAGAGAACCTCTCCCTGACATAGTGATAATGCACCTCAATGTGCTTAGTGCGAGCATGGAACACAGGGTTCCTTGCAATTGCCAATGTGCTCTGACTGTCAGTGAAGATGGTGGTGGCAGAAGTCTGACCAACACCCAAATCAGCCATAAGGCGTCTGAGCCACACACACTCAACAGTCGCTGTGAAACCTGCCCTATACTCAGCCTCACAAGTGGAAGTGGCCACAATAGGCTGCTTCTTGCTCAACCAAGATATACATGAGCTACCAAGCATGAAGCAAAAGCCACTAGTGGACACACGAGTGTCATAGCAACCAGCCCAATCAGAGTCAGAAAAAGCATGCAAATCTGGTGGTAGTGATCCCCCCTTGGGATAAAACAACCCAAGTAGTCAAGTACCACTCAAATAGAGAAAGATGCACTTAACTGCCTGCCAATGCTTGACTCTTGGGCAATGCATAAACCTACTCATTTGTGCGATAGCAAACTGAATATTTGGCCAAGTAATGCATAAGTAAATTAAGCATCCAATAGCCTGCTGATAGAGAACAACATCAAATGCATCTCCAACATCATGAAGACTCAATCGTGACCATGTCTCCATAGGAGTGGCAATAGGCTTACAGTCTTCAAGGCCAAAACGCTAAAATAATGTGTCAATATAATTTGTTTGACAAAAAGCCATTCCCCCATCAACTTGCAAAAACTGAATGCCCAAATAGTGATGCAAATGCCCCAAATCAGACATCTCAAATGAGGCATGCAAATCAGCCTTAAAATCAACAATATGCTTCTCAATAGGACCAGTGAGCAGCATGTCGTCAACATAGACAACAATGATTAGAAGCACATCATTAGCACGCTTAACATATAAGGTGCTTTCAACTGGACTATTCTCAAAACCATGTGCAATCAGATAGGCATGTATCTTCTCATACCAAGCACGTGGTGCTTGCTTTAAACCATATAATGCCTTCTTTAACATGCACACCTGGTTTTCATGCCCTTTCTGCACAAAGCCACGGGTCTGAAAAACATACACTTCTTCATGCAAGTCACCATTCAGAAATGTTGTTTTAATGTCCAACTGATGTACATTCCAACCATGATGAGCTGCAAGTGCACAGATGCTCCGAATAGTAGTCATTCGGCAAGTAGGTGCAAAGTTCTCATCAAAATCAATGCCTCTTTCCTGTGCATAACCCTTTGCAACAAGCCTAGCCTTATACCTGTCAACTATACCATCCAGATTACACTTCAGCTTGTATACCCACTTAGTGCCAATGGCCTTCTTGCTAGGAGGCAAGTCACATAAAGACCAAGTACCATTCTTCATTATAGCATCATATTCAGATTGCATAGCAGCCATCCAATTTTCTGAATTTTGTGCTTCATCAAACAAAACAGGCTCATTCTCATCACAGAGACTAGATGCATCCATAGCATAGCAATCTGATGCAAAAGAGGTACTATGAGAGCCTGAACGAGTACGATATGATAGAGGTGCATCTAATTTGTTGTCACACAAGGTCTGCACCAGCCATTTTGGCAAAGTTCTTGCCTGCTCAATATCAATTCTCTCATCAATAAGTGCATCGTGTACATCTGCATCAGAAATGGAATTATCTGCATCATCACATGAAACCTGCAAAGGCTGAGAAGTTGCCTCATTAGGACAAGCACTAGACTGTCCACCTGTAAAAAGAGGCAGCAAAGTATCATACATGTCTTTGGAGCTAACAGATGTATCCTTAGTACATGAAAGCGATGGCTGAATAACATCTTCCACAAAAACATCACGGCTAACCAGAATGCGTTTAGTTTGTGGATGATACAGACGATAGCCTTTACTTTTAGAACTATACCCAACAAAAATACATTTTACTACTTTATCATCTAATTTTCTACGATGTTGTTCAAGCACTAATGCATATGCCAAACAACCAAAAACACGCAGATGAGAAACAGATGGCTTGTGATCATCCCAAGCCTCATTTGGAGTGATAGACTACATCGCTTTAGTTGGACACCTGTTCAGTACATATGTTGCACACATGACAGCCTCAAGCCAAAAACTATGTGGTAAAGCCTGACTCTTGACCATACACCTCACCATCTCCATGAGTGACATGTTCTTTTGTTCAGCAACTCCATTCTATTGAGGTGTATAGAGCATTGTACACTAGTGTTTTATCCCACGTTCAGCCAGAAATGCATTAAGATCAGAAGACATATATTCCCCCCCTCGATGAGAATGGAGGGTGCCCATTTTACATGCTGACAGTTTTTCAACCAAAACCAAAAACTGTTTGAAGCACATGAACACTTTGGACTTTGCCTTCAATGGATATACCCATGCATGCCTGGAAAAATCATCCATGAAAGTCATGAAGTAAAGATAATTGCCAAAAGAGGGTGTCTGCGTAGGACCACATACATCACTATGTACAAGCTTCAATTTTTGAGTAGCCCGAACTGAACCATCTTTTGGAAAGGACGAATGCTACATTTTGCCCAAAATACAGCCTTCACAAACATGTTTTCTAGGTGCCTCAAGTTTGCACAAAGAGGACACCATTTCAGCTGTCTGCAGGCGTAGCAAACTAACAAAATTCAGATGACCAAAGCGTGCATGCCAAAGCTTTGCATGTGACATAGCCTGAGAATCATTTACTACACATGCCAAATCATTTACAGATCTTTCATAGTCTATGAGCTTATACAGCCCACGACATAAAATGCCAGAAGCAATAATCACATCGCCACTTGATAGATCATGAACTGTACACCTGTCATCAACAAATTTCACAACCAAGCCAATCTTGGTTAATGCAAAAACTGATAACAGGTTCTTCTTGATCCTTGGCACAAATAAAGCATCTGACAAAGTGAAAGAACGACCATCAGTAGAGTCAAAATGATCTTCCCAACTCCCATAATAGGATAAGAGGAGTTGTTGGTGCATGTAACAGTATTCCCTGCAGGGGTAGGCTCGAGTGAAGAGAAGAAACTGCGCTGCGAGGTAATATGTTTGGTCGCCCCACTGTCAAAATACCAAACATCTGAGTCTACTATAGACATGCACTGCTCATGAGAAGATGGGTCAAAACTGCAGACAGTAGTAAACACCCATTCCTCTTCCTGCACAAGATTAGCAGACTCTGTTTTTGGTGTAGAGGCCTCTGCAACAACCATTCCAGCCTCTTTCTTCTTTGCCTCTTTAGCAGCCAGTTTTGGACAGTTCTTTATGATATGATCATTCCCTTTATAGTACTTACAAAATATTTTTTGCTTTTTTTATTTCTTCTCATCTTTATCTTCCTTCTTCGAATATGCAAAATTAGCAGATTTCTGCTTACTAGTTGAAGAGCTCCATTTTCCTTTGCCCTTCTGACTAGCCAGGAAAGCTTGATCTGCAACTCGCATAATGGACCTGTTTTGCCTGGACTGATCTTCCTGCAACAGAACAGAGACTAACTCCTCAAATGATAAGGCATTTGGATTGCCTTTCATCATCAACCGAAGAGTAGAAGCAAAACTCTGATATGAATCAAGAAGACCATTCAGAACGTTCTGCACAAGTGAGCTATCTGGTATAACCTCATCAGTAGAAATCAATTGTTCCTTCAAGTCTTTGATCTTCGTTAGGAAACTGTCCATAGAATCACCTTCATTCATGTGCTCACTCTCCAACTGTTTTCGGAGATAAGCAACACGAGCCTCATTCCTAGCTTGGTACAATGTGGTAAGTGTATCCCAAGCATCCTTAGCTGTTCTGCAAGAGCGAATGTGAGGAATAATGGCACGTTTGACAGACAAAGCTATCAATGCATGTGTCTGGGCATCTCTACCATCCCAGCAAATTTGCTCTACAGTAGGTGTAACAAAAACCGCAGCACGAACAGGAATATGCAGAATATCATCATCTTCGACACCTTCTGCATCAGCTTCAGTACCTGCAGTTGTAACAGTTGCAGGTGTGATAGGACGTTTTTCGACACCCTACACAATGTTCCACAGTCTTTTTGCAACCAACACATGTCGCATCATATAAGTCCATAACCGATAGTTGGTACTATCCAACTTATCCTCAACAGCCAACATACGGAATGCATCACTGCTTTCAGCCATGGCCGGTGACTAAAATACCTTGATGCAAAAAATTGATTGTATCTCAAAAAGTTGAACAGAACTGCCTAGACGAATTTTGCTAGACCTATAGCAGACTTCGAGATGCTTATACTGGCGAACAGAAACTGGTATATACCTTTGGCACAAAAAGACGAAATAGCCTGCACAAGCACTCTGATAGTGCGTTCGGAGGTTGAAACGAGCTCAGATTGCGATTTAGGCACGACAGAGCGAAGCAGTTTTGATCTCGAAAACACAGTGAGTATGCTCACCAAAATTCATGTGATTCTGAGACTGCAACCGGAGGAGTGTCGACGTCTGCGTGAAGCACACGAACAACACAAGGAAGAAGAAGAAGCTTGGAGCACAACACACAATACTGAATGTATTACTAGAGAATGTACAAAGATAAGTAGCCCATTAGGGCAATAGGTGTATCTACAAGCGGAGGGGAAAAGAAACCTCCTAAAGAGGGAAAAAAGTGCCCCGGCAGTCCTAGTGTGTTCACACATATCACTACCTAAATATATCAACATAATTGTCACAATGTTCTCCAAGAACCTTTTCCTTTCCTTTATCTTCATACCATGGTCTTAGTTCATCAAAGAACATAGCTCGTGAGACTCTTACTTCCTTTGTTGTAGGGTTGCAACACGTACATCCTTTTTGGTCCATTGAGTAGCCAATGAAAATGCATTTTTCTAACCTTGGTTCCATCTTTTTTCTAACTTCTTATGGAATGTGAAGAAAGAAAACACATCCAAAAACTTTGAGGTGTGTGTAAGATCAATTTTCTTACTTGAATGTACCTCCTCTAGTGTCAATTTATGTATTCTTGATGTTTTGCATCTATTCATCAAGTAAATGGTGGTTGTGGTAGCTTCAGCCCAATATTATAATGGTGCCTTCATCTCGTTAAGCATGCATCTTGCATCTTCAGTGATTTGCCCATTTTTTCTCACTGCTACTCTATTTTGTTGAGGTCTATACCTACAAGTAGACTACCTTTTGATCCCATTCTCTTGTAGAAACTATGAAAGTTATTTGGAGAATTATTCCCCTCCACCATTGGACCTTAAGGTTTTGATAGACCTTCCTATTTCTTTTTCAACTCGAGTTTTGAATCTCTTTTAAAAAGTAGAGAACACATGTGATGTTTGCTTCATACAAAATAGCCATAACTTTCTTGAGTGATTATCATTACAGGTGACAAAAAATCTATTACTAACCATTGGAAAATCTTGGGTAGGTCCCCATACATGTTTATGTATCAAGTCCAAGACATTTGGTGCCACATAATTTCTCCTCTTGAATGGTTGCCTCATTTGCTTTCCTAGTTGATAAGCTTCACACAACTCATGTATTCCAACACTATTAAATTTAGGAAGACCTCTTACCACTTCATGTTTTCCATGTCCTTTAGCTTTGGAATGTTGATGTGTCCTATCCTTTTGTGCCATAAGTTCAACTCCCAAATCTTCTTGTTCCCAAATTGAATGTACATGACATTTCCATGTGGATGTTGGACGTCCAAAGGGAACATCCCAACCCGTCATTTGGATTCTTTATGAAGCACCCATTCTCATTGAATATGACATAATAACCCTTCTCTACCATTTGTCCTACTGAAATCATGTTCCTTGAAATCATAGGAACATGAAGAACATTAGATAGTGCCTTTGCTCTACTTGTATCTCCAATATGTTCAATTGTGTGTTGAGTATCATCACTTGTTTCAAAACATCCTTTTCCACTTGGTACTTTTATGTACGAGCCTCAATGATTGCTCCCATTTTGGATGATGATGTGCACAGATTACGAGGTTCTCCAAGAGAAAACCAACACTTGACAGAGAATACACGAAAACATTGCTAGACTGACTACCCAATCATGTACTTTTGATTCATCCTCTCTACATACAAAGTGAGTCATCCTAAGGCTTCATGCATGGGTGCCACATGGCACTCATATATGAGCCCTTCTAAAAACTCTAAGAGGTGGTTCACCTCTTAGTCCCTAGATGATTTTTGTCCTTAAAAATGGTATTGGAAGGTCCTCAAGTAAGAGAGAATAAATGGAATAGTACTCCCACTGTATCCCCATGTATCCGGTGTACATGGTCAAACCTCTGTGTTTTGTCCTCGCACCTTCCCCTTAAGAAGACACTTGGGAGGGTAATCTAATATTAGGAAACCATCTTTGAAGGTTGCTAACCATCTCCCATGTAGCACTATCTTTTGAACTATCTTTCCATTTTACTAGACACTCTTTGTATAAGTGACTTTCGAATTAGTTTTCCTTTCATTCACATATGCTCGAAGCATATCCTCTAGGGTTTAGTTAACCATCTCTGTTACCCATCCGATTGTGGATGCTCAGCCGTGCTCATGCTAAGTTTCATATCCAACCTTTTGAAGTCTGATCTCTGAAAGTGAATAGTAAAATTCCTACCCTGATCTAAGACTATGTCAAAAGGAAGACCATATAACCTGTATAGGTTCTCTACAAACAATCTAGCCAACTCAGGTTTCTTCACTATAGCACATGTCATAATAAACCTGTCCATTTTGGTTAACCTATCCACAATTAGCCAAAAAGAGTCATGCCTTCTATGTGGCTTAGGTAATCCTGCTATGAAGTCCATGGAGATACTCTCCCACTTCCCATTTAGAATATTCAATGGATAGATTAGTCCTCGAATCCTCAATCTTTCACCTTTATTGACCTGGCATTTAGTGCATTTAAGCACATACTCTAGGATGTCCTTAGGAAGTCCAGGTCAGTAAAAATACCTCTTAGCAAGATCATAAATCTTATTAAATCGTGGGTGTCCCACACTACTGGTTCTCTGAAAGTCATCTAACCCCTTAAGCTTCAGTATGATCTCCCTATAGTGGGATATGTAGACTGACAAAGGCCTATCGCTCTATGTGATCCTATCCTACTCATTGCAGTTCCTCTCTTCCTCATTCTCAGGAAGAAACTCTTTCCAGAAAATAGTTTCAAACTAAGTCCAATCTATAGGGATGGAGTTCTCCTTTTTCAGACTCATCCACCACTTATAAGCACGTGGGCCAAGCGAGAGACTCGCTTCTAGCACATGTTACTCAGGTAGGGTGCCCTTTAGTTGATGCGAGTCATTCCACTTTTGCATGAAAGTGTAGACTGCATCCTTATTTCTCTCATGGTCATTCCCCATAAAGGTTGGTGGCTTGAGGTCTTTCAGGAGGGGAATTTCACTAGAACTCTCTCCTTTATGCTTGCAAGGGAAAGGGACATCCTTCTTAGCCATCTCAACTATAGGAAGAGTAGGCATCTCTCTTTCCTTTCTAGCTAGGAAAGAGGTAACGTGAGTCTCTAGTGAGATCATCTGAGACTTAAATTGTTCTATGAGAGAAGTCATGCTACCAATGTCTTTCTCTAACCTAAGAGTTTGTTCCTTGAGCTCAGTGACTTGATTTTGTGTAAGAAGCTCTACATAAGAACCTCTTCTTGTTTTTCTTTTTTCTTTTTACTTCTTACTTTTGTTCTACCTCTTCCATTCTATGGTATATAGTCCTCTAGTTGTTTTTCTTTATGTGGACAAGTATGCTCTATGCAAGAGAAAAAAGGATTACGACCACCACATGCTAGAGAGATGACTCTCCTCCCAACCAAATGCCTCTATATATAGCTCTCTCCAGGGGACTGCCTTATTGGGCAGGTGGATACTAACCATCCAAGTGTCAGCCATGTAACTACATGTGCGCCAAGTGTCCCAGTTAACTCGAGTTAACTCAAGTGGATGCTTCTAGAAGGTTCTAGATCTCTTTGGGCAAAATACTCTCTCCATGTCTCCCATGGGGATTGAACCCAAGACCTCCTCCTTCTCATCCTTGAGACTTAACCACTAAGCTAAGTGGATCACTTGTTCACAAGAGCACAAGACCTCCTAGTAAGTCTAAACTCAAGAGCTTTGGTCATACATACGGATGACCAAACGGTGTCCGATTTCAGATTCGTCTGAACCGGCCAGACCTTGGATCATAAACTTACTTTATTACATTCTTCCCCCCTTGGTAAAATATTTTCGTCCTCGAAAATATAGCTATATACATACTGTAGGCAACCCCTGGGCCTCATGTTCTAAACTGGAAGAACATGGTCATGTTCTAGAACTGGAAGAACATGTCTCATCTCTGTGGTGGCATCCCTACCCAAATGATTCAAAAAACTATCTGATTTTGCACTTTGATGAACGAGACAAAGTACAAACAAGTGAAGAATAATGAGGGTGGATCTAAAAACATCCCTGGCCAATTCATAGTTTCTAGATGTGCGATCTAGGCACAAACATGTGAATTGGGTGGATTCAAATTACTAGTCCATTTCTAGGCATAACTGATGCATGAACTTAATAACTAAGGTAGGATTCTTTATCCTTTGCAAGACTTTGAGAATTCTTGATTCATTTGAATTTGTTTTGGAGAACTTGAAGTTTGGTTGTCCCAAACATCTAACTTAGGTGTTTGTATAATGGTTTACTTTGATCCAACAGTTACTTGATTTTTTTACCCAACTAGAGGAATACTTTGTCCTAATGAGTGTTAAAAATCCTATGTAAATTGTAAGAGAAAGTTACCATTTTCTTTGAGTCAACCATACTATAACTTTCTCAATACAAATCCGCAATGAAATTTGTCCAACTTCGGACACTTTTCTCAAAGACTTTAACTGTAAGCTCTTGGGAATTGTTAATCTAATAAGCAATTCCTAACTTCTCTTTTTTAGAGTATACTCGACTCTAGGAAATTATTTATGTTGTAACTTGAAGCAAACTCAAATGAATAAGTCCACTTAGACTTATCATCTTTTAAAGAGTGAAAAGGTTCTTGTACATAACATCTATCTAGGATGTTCAAGTTAGTTATTTTATTCTAACCGGCTAACCCTGGTCTTTTGCAAAAGGAATCAGATACCATGTCTGAGCCAATTCCAAAAGATTTGGAAAGCAAAAAGAAATAACTAAAACTCTGTACAACCAATTCAAACTTGGAACATACATAAAGTTGCTATGAGTCAAAGTCTAGTTGACTCAGGACTTTAACTTCTCAACGATCTATTTCAACAAGGTATTGAAGCATTGTCTTTATCTTTAAGAGAAATAAGATGGTTTCTCAAAAAGATTCAAAGCAAATAAAAAACATCATCCAACCACAAGATACTAGTGCGGTAACCAACATCAGTGTGTCGACCCACTGAGGTTATGTCGATGAGTTTCGTATTCAAATAATGCTTCACTTGAGACTAAGTTCATATCACATTCAATCTTTTTGACTCCTAATCGTGAATGCAATTCTTGTGCATTTCTTTGAGTCAAAAGAGTGAATTTATCAAGTTACACTAGGAACTTGATGCTTGACTTAGTCAATTAAATATTTAGTTGAAAAGATCAACTCAAAATCAAAGTCCAACTTCTTTCAGAAATTTAAATATTTTTGATCAATAACACTTAAGCTTGAAATGTTCTAAGAAGATCTTGGAAGTTACTTACTTCATATCTTTAGTTTCCTTGATCTTGAAGTTACCTTGAAGTATCGTAAGATACTACTTTCATCCTTTATGAATTAAACTTTCCTTGAAGTCTTAATTCCCTTGAGGATGAAACCTAACTTCAAAATCCAAACTAGGACTAAAAGATAATTATCATCCCACGGTCCGATGTCCCATACCATCTTTCCTACATCAATCTGAGTATAAAATATGGTGTCCCATACCACCCTATTTTATATTCACATTAATGTGTGGGTGATTCTTATCCTAAAGTCTACAATATCTCTTGATAGAGAACCTTTAATTCTTGACAAGAATTTCGTAGTCTCAGGCACTATCTCTATCTTGATATTCTAGGTTTTAATCCCTTGACATGATCGTTTCACGATTTTGTGCTTAACCTTGGGAACTTGAAAACCTTTAATAGAATATCTCCAATCCTTTTTGCTAGGGTTTTCAAATGAAAACCAATCAAAATTCCAAGTTCTTGAATTTCTCAAATTCAAGTTCAATTGGTTATTCTTGACCAATTTTGTAGCGACAAGAGCTTTTGACTTCTTGTCTTTAGATTCCTTTTTAATAATGCTTTTAGGTACCTATCCTGGCCAAGACTTTTATAGGAATCTCTCTACTGCATAAGTCTTAGCATCCGCTCATGCTTTCTGGATTTGTACCGAAATCCCTTTAAGGATAGGCAAACATTTATGTTTTACCTTCCACAGACTTAAGTACCGTCTTCACGGTTGCAGACTACATTTTTGGAATTCCTTCACTCTGTTCATACTTGGAACAGCTTACTTTTTTCATAATTTTCCATTCGATAAATGGAACTTGAGTGAATAATTCCTAACGGAATTTTTATTGCCAATACTTGGGCAATCTATAGAGTAGTTCTAATCGCACATTCTTGGACAATCATGGCCAAGTTTGATGAAGTCTGGTTGATACTTGCGATAAAAATAAAGACTTAGTCTTTATCTTTTAAGATCTCTTAAACTATCTTAAGCTTCTTTGCTTACCTGCAGGATTTTAGAGATCTTTCCCTCAACTTAAGTCCAAGCATTTTCTAATGCTTTTCAGATTCCAAAGCTAAGAATCTATGATATACCTTAAGGTTATATCACTATTTGGACTTAAATACCAAAACTGGTGGTTAGGGATTTGCTGGGAACTACTTGCTATAAAACTTCTCTTGAAAGATGCTAGTCTCACATCTGGGGAGATTTTTCTTTCAAGAACTTTTTAATTCCTACCAAGGAATCAAGTAATACTAAGCTAATGATTCACCTTGGAATCTTTTGCTTTCCAGTCTAATGATTCATCTTGGAATCTTTTGCTTTCTAGTCTAATGATTCATCTTGGAATCTTCTCCTTTACTTGGAAAGATCTTCAAAAGGAATTCTAGACTTTTGGATAAGACCAAGACTTAAGGCTTTGCTTGTCCAAAAGACATTCTCATTTAACTAATGAAATAGTTGATTGGACTCTTTCATTAGCTTAACTTTAGGAAATAGCTTAATTTCCAAAGATTACTTTGCTTGGGTCTCTTCAAGGCCTTACCACTTGAAGCTAATCTTTTAGGAAAGAACTTGTTTCCTAGATTGTCTTTAGGAAATATCGTGATTTCCTAAGCTATATCTGTTCCAAAAATGAAAATAATTTGAATCAATTCATTATTTGTCATGACTTTAGGAAATTACTTGATTCCTAAAGATCAATTGATATTTTTCTTGGTTTCTTTTTTAAGCCTTGAGTTAGCTTAAATAGAATCAAGCAAGTTTCCTTCAAAAGTTTTCATGTCAATTGAAGACCTTGCATCATACCTCGAGATGCATTTCTGGAAACTAATATCTAAGAACACTAGAGTTCCAGGGATTCTAGAAGTTCAATACTTCTACTTATTTTCATCAATGTTTGATGAATATTAAAGTATTAATCCTTCCAAAATTTGTTGAACTTACTTGTTTCAACAGAAACTTCTCTACGTGGGTGCATGAACATGGACATCCAAAAACAACTAAATCCTTGTTAGTTGCTAAGAATGTCTAGGTTTCTTCCCAAACTTAGACTGAGCATGCACATTGGAAAGTAGCTCTATTTTCTTGGCATCTTAATGAGAAGAAAAAATGAATACTTACTTTCAACATGCTTTCTTTTCCTAAAAAAGACTCCTACTAAGTGGTACCTATGTATCACTTTTTTGGGAAAAAATAGACTAGATACTTAGTTGCATGATGGTCAAGATCCTTGCAACTAGGTAATTTTCTATTTTTTCCACCTAGCTAAGTCAAGTTAGAAAAAGAAAGGAATGAAAGTATACGTGTTCAGCTACTTAACAAAAGAGCATGTGTATGCTCATGCATCGACTTGCATGTAAATGCATGTTCATGTATGCAAATGCCCATTCTTGGGTGTAAATGCATGTGAGTTCATGCAAGTGTAATGAACTTAAGCAAATCTCAAGCTTATTAAGTATGCAAATAAGCATCCATGCAAAAACAACCTGCTTGCTATTCTGGCAAAAGGTAACTATTCAAGTGCATGAACTGGAGAATTAACTACCTTTCCCAAGCAAGTGCAAACTTGATGTGCATAAAACATTCTTTTATGCACAAATAATCTTTTCATTTTTGTGCATGAATGGAAATAGAAATTTCAACTGCATACCAAAAATTGAAAAGTACTTTGTATATTTTTGTGTCATTTTAATACCCTTTAGTTCTCTAATTAGCTTTCATGTTGAGATAATCATAATTGGACTATGCTTTTAGTCCTAATTAATGCATCTTAAATGAAAGCATTCGAGCAAACAAATATCAAAATGAAAACATAATTTGGAAAAATACTTAGCTCCACATAGAGCTACGTCCTTCCCTTGATCCTTTGGAAGAAGTTATTCACAATCCTTCAAGGCCTTAATGAGCATTCGATACCGAAAGTACCTCTAAAGAAGTCGCTACTTCATTTTTGTAATTGCTAAAAGGTGGCGGCTGGAGACAAATTTTTTGCCCAAATCCTGAAAGCAATGTCGTTTGGCCCTGTGGAAAGAAGAAACATGTGGTTTCCTTGACATCACATGTTCGAATCCTGGATGCCACCGAGATGGGTCTCATCTCTTTTCTATCTCATCTTCTACAAATCTGCACAACGCCTATTGTGGCCTGATTGATAAGATGCCTGTCTATGAAATCATAGATTCTAGGTTCGATTACTGATGGCGGCAGCGGCAGGAGATGACCAGTAATGAACTCTTTTGGCTAACGTTCTGCAGTACCAAGCGCAGATCACCGATTTCTGATTCAACAAAATATTTGTTTAGAATTCCAAAAGAATAATGGATATGTCTTGGCCGCTTGGATAGGGGAAATTGTCCGTAAACTGGACATCTTGTGTTTGATACCCCTGCACCACCAGTCTAGTTAGCTTTCTGACATACCTTGCTCTTGATGGAGAGCTCCGACAGAAAATAGAACGTTTTGAAAATTGCTGAACGACCAGATGCATACAGTTCTTGGGCTCGTGGTTAAGAAGAAATCGCGCAGCCCAAAAGGTCATAGGTTCGAATCTTCTGTCGTCCGCTGACAATTTTTTTCTTTTTACTTATGGATTCTTCAGTGCCGAGTATCAATCCGTGAAGGACTGAACACACAGATCGAACTGGCGTCGTGGCTTATGGAAGCCTTCTCGGAGGTGTATCGCCCAATCCTTGTCTACATCCACCAGAAAGAACTCGGGAGTTGCGCCGTATTTCTGAAGACAGAGAACTTAACAAAAGAACTCGAGAGGTAGAGAGTTGCGCCGTATTTCTGAAGACAAAGAACTACAAGGAAATCTGACAGAGAAGTACGAGGAAGTCCGAAGATAGAAAACTATGAAAAAGGGTACTTCCTGACATATAATCATTGAATATGCCTTGATCCCGTAGTTACAACGAAAAACTCCCTCCGCCATGTCGCGGCTTCAATACCCGCCGCTGCGATTATTGTGTCTTCATTTTACCACCATGGATATGCGTGCACGTGCACCAATAAAAAAAAAGGACACACGTATAAGAGAGAAGGATATGCAAAAACTTCAATTAGCATAGCAAGATTCGATGAAAACTCTTGAAGAAGGCGATGATGTTCCCCAAGGTCACCATGAGAGCTTGGCTCTTATACCAATGCAAGAGAAAAAAGGATTACAACCACCACATGCTAGAGAGATGACTCTCCTCCCAACCAAATGCCTCTATATATAGCTCTCTCCAGGGGACTACCTTCTTGGGCAGGTGGATACTAACCATCCAAGTGTCAGCCATGTAACTACATGTGCGCCAAGTGTCCCAGTTAACTCGAGTTAACTCAAGTGGATGCTTTTAGAAGGTTCTAGATCTCTTTGGGCAAAATACTCTCTCGATGTCTCCCATGGGGATTGAACCCAAGACCTTCTCCTTCTCATCCTTGCGACTTAACCACTAAGCTAAGTGGATCACTTGTTCACAAGAGCACAAGACCTCCTAGTAAGTCTAAACTCGAGATCTTTGGTCATACACACGGATGACCAAACGGTGTCCGATTTCAGATCCGTCTGAACCGGCCAGACCCTTGGATCATAAACTTACTTTATTACACTCTAAAGGTTGCTTACCCTTAGGATCCATGTTTTACTCCCCCTGTTTACTAACTAGAGTGTTTATAAGCAATGGAAGTAAACTTTATAAGCAAGAAAGAGAGAAAAAAATAGCACTCAAGCACTCTTTGAAAAATTGAAACTAGACTCTTAAGAGGTGCTTCACCTATTCTAATTGCCCTCAACCCATGTCCACATCCCAAAGTACAAGTATATAAACTTACTCCCCAAAGGGTGATCTCCAACCCTACCTCTTTTGCTCTTTGAAAATAAAAAATTACTCAATATAAATGTTAGTTTACCTCCTCCATGAAGTAGATCCTTGTGTCTTTCATGCGGATAGCTATCAAGAAACATAATTATCCCATATAGAGAAGCATAATGTCGATTTTGGGCTTCATATAGAGGACCTCAATGAGTTCTTTCCCATCCTAGAGGGGAGGATGAGAGGAGAGAGGAGGGAGAAAAGATCCCTCCCTAGGAATGCCTTGGGTAGCTCCTTTTATGTAAGTGCCTCTGTGTGTCCTACTCACGTGTTGTGGAGTGGTCCCTTGCATGGTCTAGCATGGTTGTTGTCTCGCTCTGGTACCAGATGTCACAACCTCAATGGTTGCTCCCATTTCGGATGATGATGTGCATAGAATACGAGGTTCTCCAAGAGAAAACTAACTCTTGATAGAGAATACACGAAAACATTACTAGATTGACTCCCAACCATGTACTTTCAATTCATCTTCTCTCCATACTAAGTGAGTCATCATAAGGCTTCACACATAGGTGCCACATGGCACTCATGTGTGAGCACTTCTAAAAACTCTAAGAGGTACCTCTTAACTCCTACATGAATCCAATGTAACACTTTAGATTAGTGAACAAACTTCCTTGGCATGACATATGATTACTACAACTTGAATCAATGTACCATCTTTTGTCATCTTCATAAGAGCTTCTATACTCATGTCTCATTGTAAGTAATGTGTCCTTGCTTCCTTCACTTGAGGTGCCTGCATATTTGCTTTGACTCCTTTGATTGCCTCCGTTTGGTCTTCCATTTTTCAGCCAACAATTAATAGCATAGTTTCTTGCTTTACCACAATGATAGCATGTTACACTTTTATGAGACTTGTAGGAGCCTCGGCCTCTTCCTCTACCTCTACCTTGACCTCCTCCTTGTGTGTTGTCACTTGATCCATCCTTGTTGTCTTCCAAATTGTTTTGATGTAGTTGGAGTTGCTGTGACTTCTTCCTTTTACTCTTTGGCCTCCTCTCGAGTTCCTTCCTTTACCATCGATCTGCATACAACATTTGCTTGTGGTTGTCCTTTCGTCTGGAGCCACCAAAGCTAAGCTCTTCTATGACAAGATGAGGGATTAGTTATTAACAACCTGGATATGCATCTTTCAAGTTAATGGAAGTTATAAAAGGCTTGCATCTTCAATCTTCTCTCAATCCATTGGGAGTACGACACACAAGATCTTTATCTTCAACTATTGTGTCAATAGAAGCTAAAGTATCACTTAGATCCTTAATCTTCAAAGTATATTCAGTTATGGAATGACTTGAACTTTTCTTGATTGTGTTCAACTCATTCTTGAGTTCAAGTTTCCTAGATTTATTATTTGTCGAATACATCCTTTCAAGAGCTTCCCAAGCATCCTTAGATATTTCTTGGTGCTGAATATGCCCTACCATGGCATTAGTAATGACTTGTGAAATGAGGAAAATGACTCTCCGATTCCTCTCTCCCATTCTTTTGCTTGCCTTCTTTGGACTTTGGTGGTTGTAGCTTGATTGATTTGAGATTGAGCATCATCTCTGCTCACGATACCCCACAAGCCTTTGCCCATTAGGTAGCTATCATTCTAAACTTCCACACATGATAGTTATCCTTATCCAACTTCTCTACTTCTTGACCCAACTCAGCCATTGAAGACTATCAAAAACTTTGAGAGTTACCTCGAGTAGTTATGTAGTCCTTTGCACTTGAGTTTTTGAAGTTCCCCCTTGATTTGTAGCTCCTCTTTTGCTTTGCTTTAGCTCCAACCTTGTTGATGAAGCTTTTGCACCAATTTTGCTCTAATACCAATTGTGGAGAATGAGTTCTCTTATGCACAACAAGAAGCAGGTAGTGAGCCCTTGTAGGTCAAGCACTTGGACAAACACCTACACCTAAGATTTCTTGCTATCTCAACTCAAAGCTCAAATGGATATCTGGCACTAGACAAAGAGAGCGTTCGAACAAGCTATAAATCACTTAAGTTGGATACATTTTAGCCCAAAAATTCAACTAACAAAAATAGAATACTTATCCACATAGGTATGCTAAAGAATTGAACTTCAATCTCGAACTGATAACTCACAATATAAAAGCTTTGAAGGAGATACTTGAGAAGAGAAAGTACAAAAGATAAGCTTTCCAATGAGTGTTTTAAACGCAAGAAATGGTTGCATATGCAATGAGATATGAACCTCACAACATGACTGTGTACAAAGTGATGTGTGGCTAGAAACAATCTATGAGAAGACGAAATGACAAAATGGCTTTGAAATCAAATACAACTACTAGGGGCTCTTGCCTCTTTCTCTCGTTTTTGAGAACGTGCTCCAAATCCACTTTTATAGCCAATGAGCATGTGAAGAAATTTGTGCCTTCTTCTTAACTCAACACTTTTATTTGTTTGCCCACTACATGCCACTCACTACAAAGGAGATATTGTATTTTTTATTCATCATGACTTTTGACTAGTTTTTTTTTCATCCTTACACTTATGTTCGCCTTTACGTTTACATTTGGTAAATTTAACCAAACATAGCTCATGTGAAAATGAGCTTGCACATTTATCTTCAACATAATTGTGTGTCTCTCTACACATGACAACAAGGTCTATTTGATAGGGGTTGTACATGGATCATATTTTAGGTGATTTGAGGTCTCTTTTTGGGTGACCTAAAAGTGCATCAAGTGCATGTGATGACCCAGTGACCGGATTTCATATGATCTTATTGGACTTCGAGTCATTGATTTAAGTGCACATGATTTTCAGATGGTCAAATTTCAAGTCACTAGATTTTTAATAACCAACTTTATATGCACATGAATAAAACTCATTTGACTTTGGACTTACATGTGATGTTGATAATATCCATGTAAAAAGATGAAATAATTGCCTGATTTCAAGTCACCTGAATAGACTAGTGCTAAAGCTTACCAGTCTGTTGGCCTCAACTACCTTAGGTCTCCCAAAAAAGTGCACATCTTACCTGAACTATGACCAGAATTTATCATGTGTGAACTCTAGGAGGGGCCCTTATTCACTTTGGGATTCTACTAGAGGAGATGATTGGAACTTGTGTTATAAGGACTAAAATTTCATAACGAGTCTTATCCCTTGAGCATTCCCTTTTTTGTATGGTTGAATTCAAAATGATTAAATCAACGAGTCTTATCCCTCGAGCGTTCCCTTTCTTCTTCTTTTTTTTTTTTTAATAAAATGGAGGTTCGGCCGAGGCCTACTCCCTCGGACTTTGACTTTGAAATTGCAACTGTACAAGGAAGGGCATAGTACCCATGGGACCCCCGTTATCCCACAAGAACAGCGGTTTACAAGACTGGGTTGAATGGCGGTCACAACTATCGCGGGGATGGTCAAACTGTGGCCAACAACCACATACAACAGTTTCTGGGATTCATATGTCCCTACAGCTGAATTCAAAATGATTAAATTAAGCCAATTACTCCGAAATTCGAAATGTGAAATTTATTGGTTTCTCCTTTTAGACATCTTATGTTTAGCATGTTTAGACATCTTATGTCTTATGTTCCCTTTCTTCTTCTTCTTCTTT
This sequence comes from Ceratopteris richardii, assembly GCA_020310875.1. Classification (NCBI taxonomy): domain Eukaryota; kingdom Viridiplantae; phylum Streptophyta; class Polypodiopsida; order Polypodiales; family Pteridaceae; genus Ceratopteris; species Ceratopteris richardii. The sequence continues at coordinate 80,071,801 of CM035409.1, forward strand.
TTTTTTTTAAATGGAGGTTCGGCCGAGGCCTACTCCCCCGGACTTTAATTTTGAAATTGCAACTGTACAAGGAAGGGCATAGTACCCATGGGACCCCCCTTATCCCACAAGAACATGAGTTTACAACTGGGTTGAACGACGGTCACAACTACCACGAGGATGGTCAAACGATGGCCAACAGCCACATACAACAATTTCTGGGATTCATATATCCCTACATGTTGCTGCCAGGGGTTGAACCTTCGCCCCCCCGTCTCAAGAGGCGAGAGGCCCAACCACCAGGCCAACGAACCCGGACTTCCCTTTCTTCTTTGTAGAGCTGAATTCAAAATGATTAAATTAAGCCAATTACTCCGAAATTCGAAATGTGAAATTTATTAGTTTCTCCTTTTAGACATCTTATGTTTAGCATGATGGATAACGAGACGCGAGCATAAAATGCAGCATGTCGCGAGAATGTCAGCGTGTCGAGGCGCAATGGCTCAGCAGCTCAATCAACTGGCCCCTTCATGCTCGAGTTCGCTGTTTACCAATCCTTTCCGCATCCAAAGTGTGCGCTCATTCTCCCCATCTCTTCATGTGGTCGCTTGCAGACGCTCTTCCATTCGGTGTAGCTCATCTTCACATTCTGGTAATCTTTTCCGCTATTAGAAGAAATGAGATAATTGTCCATTGATGACATGCACCTTGAGCTCTTTGGTTTTCACCAAAGAATTAGCTGAACTGCCTTTTAGGATGAGGGTAAATCACCATGCACACGCTTCTCAGGATCCTCTTTTAGAGTAAATGGTAGGGTGCCACCTGATCCCATTTCCAAAACCTGCCATTGGGGCTGATAGGCAGGCTCCATGGGACTTTTGCCATCGTAGAAAACTTCTGCACGGGTTGCACTTGTCGTGTTGCGGTTGTGTGCAGGGTATTTCCATACGCATTATCCGATAAATTGTTCTTTTCCCCAGTGCTGGACTATTGAACTTTTTCTTGGTTGACGTATTGTGAAAGTATGAGGCAATA
>CM035409.1:80077814-80080314 GCA_020310875.1 Ceratopteris richardii
TGCAAGGATGTATACATAGCCACTTGTGGACTTGCGTGTGTCCACATCACCTGCCATGTCTGAATCACAAAATCCTTTTAACTCCAATGGACCCTTTCCATAACATAAGCATTTACTTTTGGTCCCTTTCAAATATCTCAAGATAGATTTGACTGCCTCCCAATGAGCTCTACCAGGATTAGCCATGAACCTGCTAACAACTCCCACTGCATGAGCAATGTCTGGCCGAGTGGCAACCATAGCATACATAAGTGAACCACAAGCTGATGCATATGGAACACTCTTCATGTAACTGGCTGCATCATCATTTTTGGGACAGTCATCCTTGGAAAGCTTAACATGTGGCTGCAATGGCACTCCAAGAGGCTTAGCATCAGCCACATTAAATCTGTCCAGCACTTTTTCAATGTACTTTTCTTGGGATACCTGCAAAGTATGCTGCTGTCTATCCCTTTTTATACGCATACCAAGAATATGCTCAGCTTCCCCAAGGTCTTTCATTGAGAATGCAGAGTTCAGCTGCTGTTTTAGAGCATTCAGAGTGCTCTTTTTCTTCCCAGCCAGCAGCATATCATCTACATACAGTACAAGAATAATTGGGCTGCCATCTTCATCCTTTTTCGTGTACAAACAATGATCTGCATGGCTTCTTTTAAACCCATGTTTGAGCATAAATGCATCAAACTTCTTATACCATTGTCTGGGGGCCTGTTTCAGCCCATACAAGCTCCTTTTCAGTTTGCATACCAGATGCTCTTTTCCAGGAATGGCATATCCTTCTGGCTGTTTCATGTACAGCTCTTCATCTAAATCACCATGCAAAAAGGCTGTTTTAACATCCATTTGGAATAATTCCAAATCCAAGGCAGCTGTGAGAGCAAACAACACACGTAAAGTGGTCATTTTCACCACTGGAGAGAACACTTCTTGGAAATCAATGCCCTCTTTTTGGGCATATCCCTTAGCAACCAGCCTTGCCTTATACTTGGGTTTGCCATCAACAGTTTTGATTTTGTACACCCACTTGTTTGGAATAGCTTTCCTTCCTTTGGGTAACTCAACCAAATCCCAAGTATCATTTGCATGCAAGGCCTTTATCTCTTCCTGCATGGCTAACTCCCACTTCTTCTTGTGCTCACATAGCTTTGCCTCTTTATAAGTAAGAGGCTCACCCTCATCTGATAACATAATATAATGTATAGAGGGATCATATCTATTCACTCGCCTCCTAGGACGTATAGATCTTCTTACCCAATGATCAACATTACCAGGCAATGGATCTACATCAGGAGGTACATTAACTTCTTCATTGTTAACAGGCTGCTGTACATCATTTCCAGCCCTGTTTTCAGCATGAATAGGTGGCTGCATATGCCCTTCAGGATCATCATTTTGCTGTCCAGCATCATCTGGCTCAATAACCACGGGCTCATTGTCATTTCCAGCCATATGTGGTGCATCCCGAGGGTTCATATCAGATTTAATTGGTGGCTGTACATGCTGAAATTTGACTCTTTTATGGTCATCTTTAGAGGCACAATTGTTTTTGAGAAGCCTTGCCTCATTAAATACAACATCTCGGCTGCGTATTACCTTCTTGAGTTGAGGTAGCCAAATCCTGTAGCCCATTTCACCTTCATCTCCATAACCCATGAAGATTCCTTTCATGGACTTTGCATCTAACTTGCTTCTCAACTCAGGCCTTATATGCACAAAAGCATCACAACCAAAGATGCGTAGGTGGTCATATGAAGCTGGTTTGCCAGACCAAACCTCTTCTGGAATGCCACCTTTTAAGGACATATGAGGGGATCGATTGCAAACATGAACTGCAGTTTTCAAAGCCTCTCCCCAAAATCCATGAGGGAGATTAGCTCTGGACAGCATGCATCTCACCCTCTCACATAAAGTCCTATTATACCTTTCAGCCACACCGTTGGAAGAGGGGCTGTATGGGACTGTTAGCTCCCTCTTAATACCAAGATTTTCACAAAATCTATTGAATTCAGCACTTGTAAACTCACCCCCATTATCTGTACGTAAGCATTTCAGCTTTCTATCTGTTTGAGTGGTCACAAATGCATGAAATTTCTTAAATGCAGCAAAGGCTTCATCTTTAGATTTTAACAAATATACCCAAAGCTTCCTAGAGTAATCATCTACAAAAGAAACAAAGTAAAGAGCACCCCCCATAGATTTTGTGGGCATGTTACAAACATCAGAATGAACACGATCAAGCACATTAGACTTACGAGAGACACCAGAGTAGTAAGAATTCTTTACTTGCTTACCATATTGACATTCGTTACAAAAATCAAGTTTTGAGCCTTTAGCATCAAACTTGTCCAAATTACATAGTTTATCAAGGCCTTTTTGACTCATGTGACCAAGCCTTTTATGCCATAATTCCATATGTGAATGGATTTCAGCCAAAGCAATAAACTTACCCAGCAAAGCTTTACCATGCAAGCAATAAAGAGTCCCTTTCTTTGTACTTTTA